>PVHY01012635.1:0-43853 GCA_004024945.1 Uropsilus gracilis | reverse complement strand
TTCATGCCTGACACCAAAATGTTGTGTGTGTGTGTGTGTGTGTGTGTGTGTGTGTGTGTGGTCTTCGGCAATGGGTGCTGGCCATGCTATGACCTTGCTCCCATTTTCTACTAAAATCATAGATGTTCTTTGCTTTGCATGATCTATGCCTTTTGGAAGTTTGCTTGTGAGTTCCTGTTGACTGAAGTGTGTGTGTGTGTGTGTGTGTGTGAGAGAGAGAGAGAGAGAGAGAGAAGAGAGAGATGGATAGAAGGAGCGAGAGGAGGGAGAGAGAGAGTTAAGTAAAGTAGGTGAATCTTTCCAGCTCACTCATGGGACCTGCGTAGCCAGCACTGGGAGCCTGGGGACTTTTGCTTCGTTTTTTCACCGTGTTCCATGTCACTCGCTGTGTGAGCATAATTGGCAGCAAGAACGAGCCGGCATTTACAGGCACGACTTTTTATGCAAGGGGCTCATAAACACGAGCATCCACTTTGCTGAACGCTTAGCTGAAGAGGCTGCTATTGTTCCGACCCTAACAGGGACTGTTGTGGAGTTGGATGCTTTCGTCAGCTTCCAGTCCGGCGTGTGAGTGCAACTATGCATAGAGTCTCTGTTTCGTTGGTGACATAATTTAAAATTAACTTTCAGCAGATTTCAAGCGTAGAGTATGAGAGTGGGATGGGGGAAAACTAGGGGTGGGAGGGGCACAAAAGGTTAAAACCATGGTTCACAGGTGATAAGGTGGTGGGAGAACCCAGAGTAGATAATGATGTAAAATAAAATGAAATTAATTAATAAAAATTGTGTTATTTTGCGCACGCAATGTTTGCCATCTCCTATTTCAGAGTCCAGGAAGACACTTCACGGTGCTATCATTGCCGCTATGTCCTCAATGAGGTGATAACCTGCATGTGTATGGGATCTGTGAGAATAATCCTCCGACACATAGCCATGGTGGGTGGGGGACGGGAGGTACTTAGAACAGCCAGAGTGACAGAGACAGAGCTTTCCCCTTTCATATGTTTCTGTTCTGAGGGAAACTCTGAAAACCTCACTGCATTTAGAATAATTGAGAGACTATTTTTTTTGCATATAAATTAGGTGCCAGGGACAGGACACTCCCTGTTGCATTGGAAGGAGGAGGGCAGGAAGCAGAAATGTGATGCCATCGAAGAAGCCAGTCACATAAGAGCCTTGTCTCTTCCTCTGCCTGGGAGAAAAGGCCTTTGGTTTAGACCCACTGTTCAAGATGAGCCCAAGCAAAGGAAAATCATGTCTGTTTCAGTACCAATTCCAAATGTCTCCAGCGTGTGACAGGGGAGAGGACACATATGTCACCATCTATCATTTCAGCTAATTTTATCACCAAAGCATTAGCATGATGTTAGTACTTTCAGAACAGCTTGACGTTTATTTTCTATGATATGGGATGATTAATTTAATTCTTGAGTCTAGTGAAGAGTTAATTTAAGCCCTAGAACTCAATGCCAACAGCTGCAATCCATAATGCAATTTTCTTTTGCTTGTTATCTTTGCGGAGTGACTTCCTAAGAGCACAACTGCTATAAAAAGCCCAACTCAAAGATTATTTGACTCGTCACATGTTGTCATTATTTCAGTTGCTTTTGTTTTCTCACATACCCACTAGACCTTTGCAAAGGGGACTGGCACCAGGCATGTCTTGGTTCCTTCTGGGAAAGGTGTCTGCATAATATCCTCCACAGAGGACGGACCCACAAATAGTTTGTTCAATTAATGGATTAATGGACCAGCACTGCCTGGGTCAGGTGATGTGATTCAAACCAAGAGCTTTGCCTGAAGATTCATGCTTCATGGATTTTGCCACTCCAAAGTCCAAAGGACTGGAAACATTCTCTCGATGGCTTGACAAGGAATAGGAAGAGCTGTGATGATCAGTTCAAACCACTGGCTGATTTTTTCTAAACCAGACTTGGGTTCAAAGGGATCCTTTTCCTACAAGCACACCGCATGCCAGCACTTCTGAATGAGATATTTCCTGCTCCCTGAGGGCCTGACAGTTGGTGGGTAACATTGAAGAGATGTTATGGTTAGCAGAGGACCTGGCAAAACCTCAATGCTGAAGCTTAAAGGGAAAAAGTGTCCATTTTGAGTTGGTTTTTGTGCAAGGTGTTAAGGATGTTGTTTGGTTCATTTTTTTTTGCATGTCTTAGCCTAGTTTTTCCAGCACCATTTATTGAAGAGGCTGTCCTTGTTCCAATGTAAGTTTTTCACTCCTTTGCCAAAGATTAGTTGACTATATATGTGTGGTTTCATTTCAGAGAACTTGATTCTGTTCCATTGGTCTGACTGTCTGTTTTTGTGGTCTATATACACAATGGAATATTACTCATCAATTAAAAGCAACAAATTTGATGATTTTATGATAACATGGATGTACTTAGGAGAAATCATATGAGCAGAAACAAGTCAGAAAGAAAAAGACAGAAACGAGATGGTTTCACTAATATATGGGGCATGGGAAAAATAAACAAAAGCCACGGGGAAAAGTCCAAACAGCTAATAACCAAACTGAAGTACACAACTTGGGGATGGGTGGGAGCGGTCAGGGAGGGAAGATGTGGGTGGACCCTGGGGACTACAAAGATGTGGAATTTATACATAAATAAATTATTTAAAAATCAAAATTAAAGGAGAAAGATGTCCCTAATTCTGGGGCTAGGGAGGTGACCAGTCACACAGATTGCAGAAAACTCTCTGGAAGTTCCTCAGGATTCCCTTTCCCTTGTGAAGTCCAAAGCTGGGCATTGTCACCATAACTGGAGGGCCAGGGGTGGCCCTGAAGGCTTGTGGGTGGGCTGCCTGAGCTGCAAATGAAGACTCGCTCAGCACAGCGACATGTGAGGTGGCACAGGCCTTGGGAAGGAAGGTGTGTGCAGCTTGTCTGGATCCCATCTCCTGTCTCCGGAGATGCCCAGAGAGAGAGGAGACAAATGATCCAGGAAAGACACTTCATAAAGCTCTCATCAGGCCTCCTGGAGGAATTCCCCAGCCTCTGGAGATGAAACCAGAGTGC
The DNA here is from genome assembly GCA_004024945.1 of Uropsilus gracilis. Classification (NCBI taxonomy): domain Eukaryota; kingdom Metazoa; phylum Chordata; class Mammalia; order Eulipotyphla; family Talpidae; genus Uropsilus; species Uropsilus gracilis. The sequence goes on along the minus strand of PVHY01012635.1, from coordinate 40,816 downwards.
TTTCCAGGATCCTCCCATACTTAGGCCGGGGCTGTCTGGGCTGCTGACAGCAAACAGATGAGGAAGCAGGGACAGGTGAGATGCCCTGCATCAGTGACGGGATGGTCCAGATGTCAGAAGGCAGATCCACAGCGTGAGCAGGAAGCCTGGGCCATGACGCTCTGGGCGATCCCAGGGAAGGTGTGGCTCTGGTCTCTGCTTCAGACCCCAGCCTTCACCTGTACCTGAGAATCATCAGTGACGTTTGGTCTTGGCAAGATGCTGCCTTCAAGTCTGATTTGGCCATTTGGCTCCAGGTGCTTTCACAGGTGTGGAAATGAACTAAAGTGATAACAGACATATTCCCAGACGGGGGGGGCGCCGTGAACTAATAATACAGGATGAATGAGGACACACCCTCCTAGATTCCGACATCACCCCAGCACAATAAAAAAGGTTCTAGCAGGTTTCTTATCTGCACGTGGGGACCCCATTCCTCCAATACCAACCCCTCAAGACCTTCCCTAAGAGATGACAGCAAGCTGATGAACGAATCCCCTGCCCCCAGGTAGCCATAGAAACTAGTGTTTTGCCTAATCTAATTTTTCCTAAGCTAATTCTTTCTCCTCTTATTCAACAAACTGTAAACCATACTGTTACACTGTATAAAAGACCTTCTAAGACTTAATAAACTCACTGGATGTTCATGCTGACATTCAGTCCCTTCTTACACCCAGACAACCCATAGATTTTGGTAGAAAGTATGTTTAATATTCCCTCCACCATCGGCAGCTGGATGAACATTTCAGAGTGCACCGGGCTGTCTGTCATTCCTTTCTCATATGAGAAACGCGCTGTACTCAGAGAGTTCAGCCATGTGGGAGTTCAGGCTTTGAAGGGTTCAGGCACAAGACTACAGAAACAGAGGTGGTTTAAAAAGGGTCCCCACCTTTATGCTGAACATATTCATTTCCCCCACATAATGTCACATCTCTCAGTCTAATGAGCAGAGCTAATCAGGAGCAAAGACACGATGCACCCGCAGAAGTGTTCATGGGGCCATATGGTGAGGAACCCATCCTTAGGGATAGTCAGTGAATGAAATGTTAAAAAAAAAAATAATTCCTATTTTTTCTTCAAGACCTTCTGAACAGTTCATTATCTCAAGACCTCCATGAATAAGGTAATAAAAACACCTACTACCTTGATGAGTAGAAATCTTTAGACACTTAAAAGAGTTTCATTTATTGGAAGGGAATTGAAAGACAGAAAATAGCATTCTTTCTGAGTAACCAGAAGCAGATGCCTGTGGCTGTTAGAAGTAAAACATTTAATTAGCTGAGTGAAGACCCAGTTTAGGAGCCTGATGACATTCCTTTCCACACCCAAACTGCCAACGCCCACCTGGCCTCTAATCCAGAGGCCAGGGTGTCAGAACGTGGGTCTGGGCTGAGGCAGAGAATTAGCCAGCAATGGCCTCCCGCTGCCCAGCATGTGGGCTGCTGTGGGTTCTGGAACTAGAGAAACATCAATAGTCCTCTGAGGAGACACATTTTCAGGGGGGTAAGTGAAACAGTTATCAGATATCCCAATTTCCCAGGAAACAGGCTTCTAGCTGAAGTCAGGAGAATTACACCCCCTGATCACAGCTTTCTTCTGTACCCAGTTTGCCCTCGGCTTAAAGAACATTAAAGCTATATGTTCCTGCCATCTCACAAAGAATTCTGCTCCTGCTTGAAGTTGATTCATTTGCCAATTTTGTTTTGTTGCATTTGAAGAGACAGCAAGCGATCTGCGCATAAATATCCATTTTCTTTAAAGAAACCTTTTTTCTTTCCTAATTATTTTCAGTTAATCTATCTTTCCAGGTTTTAAGAAAAATATCTTTCTGATAAAGAGTGAAATATGTTCTCCTAGAATAGGTAACTCGAAGAGAAGGACCATGTTGCTTTTATTCAACTTGGTCCTTTTTATTTTCCATAACAGAAATGCATTTGTTGCATGTCAATAAATTGAAATTCGGTAACTGACAATATTTTTTAAAATATTACTTGTGTGATCAGGTGTAATTATTAAAATATAAGCTCAGATTTTTGTCTGGAGGTCTAAAAAAAAATCTACTCTGAAATTATCTAGAAACACAAGACGGTAAATAAGACATATATCTATGACCAACAGGAGCATGAAAATAGTTCTTCATCATCTCTTTATTACCAGGAAGTGCAAATTACAATGACTACCTCACACCCTTGAGAATAGCTGTTCTCAAAAAGAGAAAAACAAGTTGTTTAGGAGATAGCGAAAAGAGAATCTATATAACATGTTGGTAGAAATGTAAACTCAGGCAGCTTTTATGAAAAACACTACGGAGAGTCCTCAGAAAGTTAACAGAAATACCACATGATCTAGTTATTCCACAACTGAAATTTATCTAAAGAGAATGAAAACATTAATTTAAAGAGATACGCGCATCTTCTGGTTCACTATGAAGTTATTTACAGTAACCAGGAGTTGGAAGCAACCTATGTCCCCATCCACAGATAATCTGGATTAACAGGATGTGGGCTACATATACGATGGAATACTACTCAACTCTAAAAGAAAAAAAAATCATTTCCCGCCATTTGCAGCAACATGGATGCACCTAAGGCTGTTATGGTAAATAAAATAAGTCCAATGGAGAAAATGAACACTATATGATTTTACTGATATATAAAACAAACGGACAACTAAAACAAAGTCATAACTATAAGAATGAAATAGTGGTTACTGGCAGGAAGGGTGAAAGAAGGTAGGTAAATAGGTAAAAGGAGTCAACTGCTTGGAGAGGCACGGAACATTATGTAGTTTATGTGGAAATTAATTTAGAATTTGAACACCGTGTCCTACAGAAAGCTATATACCAGTTTCCACCATAACTTTTTGCACAAGTCTTGAAAATACCAATAAATGAATAGGGTGATAATGATTAGTGAAACTAGAGGGTCTAACAGTGGGAAACTACTGTTAGCGGAAGTGTATATTGGCACAACTTTTGGGTGCAGATCTCAAATGTTAAATGCCCATGTTTTTCTGTATCAGTCATTTTTTTTAATTGAGGTGATACTATTTTTGGGACACTGTGTATTGTGGGAGAGGTACAGGGCCACATCTTGTTAGATGTACATCACTGCACCCCACCCATCACCAAGGTCTCCCACAGTTCTTCACAGTCCATCAGCACCCAGTTTCCAGTCTCTCTGAGCCCACTTGCTAACCTAAACTCCACAATCAGACTTTTAAGATTTGTTCCTGGTTTGGGTCTTTCTTAGTCTTTGTCTCTTTATTTTTCACTTACAAATGAAATCATTCCATATTTATTTTCCTGATCTCACAAACTAGTAATTCTATCATTTCCCTACCAGTTAGCAGTTCATCGCTAGGAAACCATTCTACACCAATAAGAAAAATATGCATGAAGCTTTTTTAAAAAAGAAAATGAAGTAAAATTGTTTTATAACAGTATACAGGTTTCAGACAAAGCAAATATTTAAGACTGGATAATAGAGTAATACCTGAAACAGTAAATGTTTAGAAACAATAATATTACTCATCCAAGTGAGAGGTGGCCACACAAATCTGGCATATACATCAAAGCAAAAACAAATCTAAATGAGGAAGCTATCATCAAATATTTGGAGAGGGTTTGGGGTGAGAGAATAAGCCTTTTACATGCTCTTTAAGAAAAGGAGAGAAAGTTCCACCTGTTTGAAAGGTTACAGTTCAATGTCATTTCTTCTATTTAATATCAGAGATTCCATAAAAACTACCCACAAATCTGCTGAAAATCTGTCTTTGAAGGAATAAAGCCTAGTGACGTATTTACGCAATGGACTCTGTGGTCAAAAAAAGACAAACATATCATTTGCGGCCACATGGATGGAACTGGAAGGGGTGATGCTAGCCGAAATTACTTAGAAGGAAAAAGATAAATACCAAATGGTCTCTTTTATATAGGGAATATAGAGAAACCAAACTAAAGGTCAAGGAAAGGTCAAAACTAGCAAACCAATCACAGCACTGAAGCTTACCGTAAAGGAGAGAGGGAGAGAGAAGGGTAGAAAAGGGAAGGGATGAGCACAAGGGAATATGGTGATGGGTCATGGGTGATTTGGTGATGGGAGCACTACAGGGACAACAATGATGTCAGAGAAAAATTTCATTAAGACAGTTTAAAAAAAATCTAGTGATCCAATGAAGTTGTCACAAAAGGCGCATTTCTACAACTTCTTGCTCACAGTTACAATGCTAATTCCTAGAAAAAAATACTCCCTTCTAGAATATTCTTTCAAAAGTAGCAGCATGATGGATCACTTAGAACAATATTTCTTCTCAAAAGTAGCCCTTCAGGATTACTTCTGAAGCTTTTTTAAATGGCGATGAATTCATTTACTTTGCAGTCTTTCTCACATGCCCTTGGGTCATGCACTGTGATGAAATATCAGACATCCAGGTCTTCAGAATGCAAGAGTTGGGACTGAACGACGACAAATGACCTTCTAGGTGACCTCAGTAAAGATTTCTCCACAGTGGGGGTCACTGATAGATTGCGATTAATTGGCTGTGTGAAACCATGTCCCTGCAAACAGAAACCTTGCAGATTCTTGCTATTGTCCTCTTAATGAGAACATTCTTTAATGACAAGAAAAATTAAGGCTACACTCAGAGAATTTCTGTTTTCATGACAGACTCACTGAAGAATTTCATATGGTGAGACAGGTTACCTTTTATTAAGCTCCATATTTTCAAACTATCAGGAAGCACACCTGTAACTGAAAATTGCCTTTCAAAACAGAATTCTTGGTCTAGATAGTAATCATGTTTGGAAATTGGATTTTGCATTTGAGTGTCATTTTCATGAACCTAATAGTGTCCCGAGTAATAATCCAGTGCTAGAGGATATGTTTACTTAGCTATCCCCCAAGATCTGGGAGGTTAAAAAAGCAAAGGGGGCTACAAATTGACTCTATAGTGAATCCTGTGTCTCTTTCAGGAGAAGGAATTAAAAAACATAATCAAGTCCATGAAATCTACTTTCTCCCAACACACATACTTCATATTTAATACACATTTACCAGGACCAGCTGCATAACTTGTAAGGCCCGGTGAGAGGTGAAAATATAAAGGACCTTGTTAAGACATTAGGGAGGGTTTCAAGATGGCACCCATAGAGAATGGAAAAATGGGGGTCTCTTCTCACTGCAGGGTTGGCTCTGACTAACCCTGAAACCATGGCTCACCATTTAATGAAGTCTGGGGACCTCTTAAAAGCAAACGCAAAATACAACAAAGACACTGGAAATGTGATGAGTCACCAGGAATATATTTCCTTCCAGTGCCATCTCATATCTGACTGACCTACAGAGAAAAAGTCTAGGGAGGTCATTTTCTTTCCATCAGGGGAGAGAAGTCCCAGGTCCCACCACTCAGCAAAGTGGAAGCTCACCTTCCAACCATGAGGGTTAACTTTCTGCCTGCGGTCATAAACCCAACATGTTTCTCTCTTCATTGCATCTTTTCTAAGGAACCTCTGTGGAACCCACAATCTCCTGTTGCAATGTGAAGATTTTGGGGAGCCCATGAAAGGAGACACAACCAACTGAAATCAGTACATGACCTTCTGGTGTCTATCTCTGTGTGTGTGCCTAAACATGCTTTCCTTTTTTTTCAACATGAAGATTTCTTAGTATGAAAAAAGCAGCAATCACAGTCCACAGAGATCCACCACTGAGAAGTGACTTCCAGAAATTTCTCATTTTTGTTCCACTTGTTTTGATGTTTTCCCTAAGCTTCTCTCTTTGGGAGGGGTGGTTGGGATACTTTCATCAATTTCTAATAACAAGTCAATTACCAACAAATACGTGAGCATTCATGTCTATTCCAGCATCCACTAACATCATTTTCACCATGTAATACAATGCATTATTGTTCCTCTGAAAATTAGTAAAATATCCCTCATTATTATCCTGTTCTAACACATCTACACTATTCTAATTTTTAATGCATTTTTAGACTTTGTTTGCTTGAGTCAGGATGCAAAACCAGTCCACCTATTTGTTGATCACATCTGATTTGTTTCTTTCAAGAAGTCACAGCATTCCATCTTTGTTGTTCTTCATTTTCCATGGCTACTGACGTGAAGGGACTACAACAAGTGTCCTGTTAAGTGTGATGCTTGCACTTAACCAAGTGCTTTTGTGGCTAAACTTGGAACTCCACCTGCCAGATTTCCTGTAAACTGGACTTGAAATCTTTGATTATATTTGAGTTGCTGTTTTCCTCCAAGCTTACTTCAGAAACCAGAAACCATACATGCATTGTATTACATTGCATAATCTCAGGGGTGACATTGGGTCTGAGGGGTGCACTTTAACAGGGCTTAGACACAGCAGTGGTGCAGGTGGAGTCAATCTGATCCCATCACCCTAACATTGCCTGTCCAAGCTTTACAGTTGGTTTACAATTTGTTGATGAGCTAAATCAATGATTTCACTAGGGACTAAAAAATAGCGCTCTTCTATGCCTAGCATTCATCTGGGCTGCAAAATTTACCCATATTCTAAGGCCTTTTGTTTAGCAGGAAGTGCAATTCCTATCTGAAGGGCAGGGTAAATGCCCACTCCTGCCCTTTAATTTAACTATCAATGGAAAGTTAGCAATTCCAACAGCATCGATGCATTTAGTTTTGTTTAATTCTTTTCTCAACTCTCCATTTTTCTGAGCATCACAATGGATGCTCCATGATTCCATGATCATACTTTGTTTCAATCAGTTGCAGCCGTTATTCATCTTGATGTTTGCATCAGCCTCTGTTCGCGGAAGCCTCTTTAACCTGCTCCAGGTCCCTTTGCAGTCCTGTTGCTGGCCGTGGTGCTGACGCGGAGTCTGCAGGCAGGGCGCCAGCGGTCCACAGCTGCCCCTTGCCAATGCTTCAGGCCACTGCAGTGGGTGCACGTGGACACATGTGTGTATTAATGGCGAGGAGGAAAAAACAGCATGTGTTCTCAGTGATATGATTTTACCCTTTTAAAAGCTTCATTGACACTTAAAAATCCACTTTAATTTTAGCTTTCAGGACTTCCTGGAAATCTGTAATGACTCAGAAGTAAGACCATTTCCGTTTCAACTTAGAGTTCACCCCTTAAGTCAGGCCATGCATGCACTTCTTAGGCACACAAACTGCCATTTGTTGAATTCCTCGGTTCTGTCTAGAGACTAGCCCTTGCCAAGACTCCTTTGCCAAGCCCTGGATGAATAGCACAGAAAGAGTTTTCAACCACCATTATATTATAAAGTATTTCTAATGCTTTTCAACATATCTGATATCAAAAAACACTTAAGTTTTCTTTTTTAAAATTTTAGTGTCATAGGTACATCGACTGGTGATGAACTCACCAACATTTCTGGTTGTAACGATTCTCATAGTTCATTTACACAACTTATTCTACCAGCATCCCTCACAACTGAACTGGAGAGGTTTAGTCTGACATCATTTTGAGTATGGGGGAATGTCTCCAGCATAGTTTAGGGTATTAGCAGTCATTGCTTCAGAACCAAGATAAATTCTAACCATGTGTGTGTTTCAGAGTATTCACACAAATCAGCATGGCTGCAGGGAATTAGATACTGTTTCTAGCGACAGGTAGAGTCTCTGAATTAGTTTCTGGCTATTAGAAAAGCTACCCAAGAAAGACTCCAAGGAGCCTGTCCTTGTCTAACTTGATTACACCAGCCTCTACCTCTGATGGGTAATCAGCTTTTAAATTTAGTTCGAAATAGAAATAAATGAAATGCGAGATTCGAATCACAGAACAGTAAGATACCACTCAATATAATGAATTGTGGAGCCAGAAAACAAGCACATTCTGACCCTGTAAGATTGGTATATAACAGAGGAGAAAATATGATCACTTTTCCCCTGTAAATACTACACTTATCTTAGTAGCCAAAGAGAAACCAGTTCACGGGAATCTATGCTGGACAGCAAGATGCAAGTCCAGTGAATTCTGGTTTTTTTATAAGGATAGGAGGGAGATTTCCCTTTACCTGCTATTCCATACCCTGCCCTACAGCTGTTTGCCATGACAGAAAACACCAGTAGAACAAAGTGCTAACAAAACCATGTATTCTCTGGGGTTCACCTACTCCCTCCCCTCCCTGACCACTCCCACTCAGCCCACCTCCCAAGTTGTGTGTTTTAGTTTGGTTGTTATCTTGTCTTGACTTTTTCTCCTGGCCTTTTGTTTATTTTTCCTATACCCCATATATTAGTGAAACCATTTGGTTTCTATCTTTTCCTTTCTGACTTGTTTTTGCTAATACAGTTTCTTCTAGGTACATCCATGTTATCATAAATTCATCATATTTGTCATTTTAAATTGATGAGCAATATTCCATTGTGTATATATGCCACATATTTTACATCCATTCATCTGTTTGGGGAAATTTGGTAGTTTCCATGTCCTTGCAATTATAAACAGTGCTGCAATAAACATCCAAGCACAGGTGTCCCTTTGTACAAGAATTGAGGTCTCCTTTCAGTAGATTCCCAGAGGAATTGCTGCATCAAATGGTAGTTCCATGTTCATTAGATTGAGGATCTTCCACACTGCTTTCCATAGTGGCTGGACCAGTGTACATTCCCACCAGCAGTATAAGAGTGTTCCTTTCTCTCCACATGCTCATCACATGCTGTCTGTTTTTTGGATGTGGGCCATTCTTACTGGTGTAAGGTGGTATCTCATTGTGGTTTTGATTTGCGTTTCCCTGATTGCTAGTGACCTTGAGCATTTTCTCATGTGCCTGTTGGTCCATAACATTTTAAAGAAGAATTTTCTTTAATTTTTACTATATTTGTTTTTTCCTCCCACATTGAAGTGTGGAAATCAAGCACCATGGCTTCTTTCAACCACAAGTAAATGCTCCCTCTGATACTGTAGTTGAAGTTGTTAAAACCAGTTCGCCGATAACTACTACATACATCTGTTTCCCCTGTGCTGTGATCTCCTTTAGCTTCTGAAAGGGACTTGCAGGTAATTGTTTTATACATGGAATTAAAAAATAAATAAAACAGCAGCTGAGAGAGGACAGTTTTGCCCAAGGTCATGGAGTTGATTAGGATAGCACTTGGGTGCTTTGCCTGGAATCTCCTAATTGATTTTGCCTGATCTCAGAGAGGGCTCCCTGATCATCTCAGCAGATACAGTCAACGGATGTGTGGATGAGAGATTAGCTGACTCCTTTCCCCTGCTATCCTGCTACCATCTGGCTACATGGCTGTGGGCAAGTCACCTAGGAAGTGAGAACTTGCTAATGAGGTTCTCCCATAATCAGATTTAAGGAAAAATGTAAATGGTGTCATGAACTGTTTGCTAGCATAATGACAACAAATTCTTAGTACAGAAAATTGAAGCAGTAGAACAAAATAAAAGAATGCAAAAACCACCCAGTCTCCAGCCATAAATAATCATAATGCATACTTGGGTTCCTCTGCAGAGCCACATATATATTTATTTAAATGTGATTCTCTCATTGATGCTAGTTAGTAAGTTGTTTGTATCAATGATTTAATGCTTATTTTTTATTGAATGAAAATTATCAAAATTGGAATTATAAAATTTATAGCCAGGTGCGTGGCACACACCTGTAACTCCAGATACTTGGGAGGCTGAGGTTAGGAATCGTTTGAGCCCACAGCTTTGAGACTATCCCAGGCAATATAGTGAAGCCTAGTCTCAAAAAAATAGCCAGGCCTGGTGGCATGAGCCTGTAATTCCAGCTACCTGGAAGGTTGAGGCTAGGGATCACTGCAGTCCACAGGTTCAGGACTACCCTGGACAACATAGTGAAACTTAGTTTCCAAAAAAAAAAAAAAAAAGCCAGGGTCTATTTTAGTTTTTACTCATTGCCTATGCTAAATAAATAATGATGGACACTTTGATTCAAAATTTCTGATGCTATTAAAACCACATTAATGCCTTTGTGTATTTGGTCTATGAAATATATTTGGATATATTTCCAAATAGAGAACTCTAGGTTAAAGGGATACAGCTTCAATTCTGATATCTGTGGTACCAGGTTGAATCCTATGGTTTTACAGAACTGTCATCTCCCTATTTCCTCAACAACACATTCTGTCAAAGTTAAGCGAGCAGACGTCTACTTTACTGCAAATTCTCTCTTTTAGTTTTATATCCCAGGAATGAAAATAGACATTTGCTGGGGGTTACAGATGCATTCTTTAAAATGAAAGAAATGAAGCGATTTTAATCTTGGAATTTCAGGGAAACAACTAGGAATGCTTGCTTCATAAATCTCCTGATCTAATACATGGAGCAGGGCCACATCAGGGTATAGCAAGGATGGCCTTACCACACTGGTGAAAAGTGACAATTCATAAATAGAGAAGGAAGCAAAGAGAGAGAAGCCTGAAGACTTGTCAGTCTCATGTAACTGAGAGAGAAAGGTAAGATCTAGTTAGAATTGTAGAAAACTCACCTGAAAGGGGAAACAGGGAGGGCATGGTCAGAAGTAGTGAGATTCCAGATGTGTTAAGTAAAATAGAAAAATTATTTCCAAGAAACTAAGGAAAATTCTGTATTTCTGGCATATACCAAGAGTTTTGCTGGTGAAAAACTCCTATCACACACACACAAGCAATTGTTACCTGCTCTTAAGCTATGATTCAGAATTATGCAAGAAGGATGAAACCTTAGGCAAATGATGAGCAGTCTGGCCCCACACTGTTCATCATATCACCATCAACTGAAGCAAGAGACAGCAAATTTCAAGTGTGGGAGATAGATGCTGATGATGGACAATGGTACTTTCATTAAATGGCTTATTAGTCATTACAACTTTTGCCATCTCGGTGGATTATGTAATCACATGACCAAATGTTTCCAATGTTAAATAAAAATGCAGTGCAGATAATGCTTGTGGTATTTTTATACAATCAGGTGAATTTTGACCCACATGTTAACAGGTTACAAGATTTTTTTTAATTTTCTCCATGTGTTTTTAATCATTATTTTTACTTTAAAAAACCTATAGCTGATTTAATTTGCTTGATGCAAAAAACCCCTAAAAGTCAACCTCAAAATTCCTCTTTTCCTGTCATTCATCCATACCTTGACCTAGCAGTCTATGAGTAACCCTTGCTCTATCAGTTCCACAAGCTGCTTAGATGACTAACCTCTCCTCAAAACTCCCCTGACCTGTGTTTCCTGATTCATCAAGATCCTCTGGTAGAGAGTACAGGAAAGCCTTAGTCTTGTCTCTCCCTGTTAGTCTCAGTCTGTCCAGCTCCTTCCGGGAGAAGCCCTGTCATTCTGGGGACCACTGAATCAGGTGACATCCCCCAGGTCTTGGATACCGCTTTGGATCTGGGGAGTCATGGGGACCAAGGTAGTCTCATCAGCACCAGCTGAGCTTGGATGAGCTTCATCCACATGTGCTGAGTGCAGGGATTTGTGCCCATGTACTGGATCTGGAAGTAGCACAAAGCCAAGGAGGTGAGTACAACAGAGAAAAGGATGTTCCTGAGGGAGTCCAGTGAATCTCCCTGTGATTGAGCTGGTGCCACTCCAAAGACATCTTAATTATATGGATACCCAAATCATCTTCTTTCTTAAGCACTTGGTGATAAGTGTCATTCCGTCACTTATCACCAATAGTACTCATGGTCCTATCCTATAACTCCTGCTTTGACATCTTTTTACTCATCATTATGCACATCTTAATGCACATGCTCAAAAAAAGAACAATCATTATAGCTTCCATTCAGCCAGCTTCTTCTGTGACCTTTTACCTTGCAGTAACTATCATTCATTTAGGAAATGTTCTGATGTACCACAAAACCATCTCTCTATTATACATCGATGAGCTCAATATTGTGACTAATGTTTTATTAGTGTGCTGTAAGGTCACTTATATTTAGATACTATCCTTCCCACACACCTTGATTCAATCTGAGAAATTAATGAGAATGCTTTTTTCTGTCATGCAGCTCATTCCATGCGATTCTTGTGTTTGATCAGGAAAGGACATGGCAGGGTTGCCTGTTGCTTGAGTGGCATAGGCTTAAGCTCCATGTCTGTGTTTTCTTTCTGGAGATCACTTTCCAGTTCAGAGTCTCACACTGCAAGATAAGCTTTATCTCCTTATGAGCAGGGTGGGTCAACACATAATTAATTGCTTTCAGGGCAATCTCCTTGAAGCCACTGGACATTTCAAGCTGCCTCTGGAATGATTAGTAAAGGGAAATAATATTGTAATTAAATTGTCAATCAAATAAAAAAATGAGTATGGGGAGTAAACTTTGCAAGAGAAATCTGAAACATTTATGGGGTAGAGTTGATGGGAATTCAAATCATAAAAATAAGGGGTGGTTTTAAATAGAGAAGGCAGCAAAGAGAGAGAGAAGCCTGAAGACTTGTCAGTCTCATGTAACTGAGAAAGGTAAGATCTAGTTAGAATTGTAGAAAACTCACCTGAAAGGGGAAACAGGGAGGGCATGGTCAGAAGTAGTGAGATTCCAGATGTGTTAAGTAAAATAGAAAAATCATTTCCAAGAAACTAAGGAAAATTCTGTATTTCTGGCATATACCAAGAGTTTTGCTGGTTAATTCCAGTGACTAGAACCCATAAAATACTATCGTAGTCAACTTTAATTCTGTCTGGAAATAGAACACACAACCAAACACCAAAAATGGCTGTATATTGCAGATCACACTAGGGTTCTTTCTCCATAGCTCTACCAATTTCTCTTTATATGATCAGCAAGGGAATTGACCATATTTATATACATATATACTGAGTATCGATAAAAAGAAATATACATTTACATATATAATATATATTATATAACATATAATATAAATATATTTATTTCTATATATATTTAACCATCTTAACATTATGCTCTAGTCAGAGAATATAGGCAACATTGAGCATTTGTGATGTGCCTGGTCTATAAGTAGTGTGTAAGAGCTATGAGACTACCATCTTAGTAAGACCTATAGTTCAAGGTAGCTGTTAGGGTTGGATGGCTACTGTAGGAGAGAAGGGAACGAAACTGTGCAGAGGGTAACTTCTATTTTCTTTCCCTTTGGGAGAAAGGAAAGTTTCCCAGCAGAAGCACCATGAGATTACTAAGTATACCTTGTTTATGGAGAGAGTGGAGGAGCCAGGAAGGAGTGGAGGAGCTGGGAAGGGTGGAAGGCAGGGAAGATTTCATTTATCACAACCTATTATCTGGTCTCAGCCTATGTGTGTGATTAGCTTACTCAACTGTGCTTACTCATCACGTGGGTGATCCATTCATTCCTCCAGGAAATATTTATTGTTTGTTCACAACCTAAGACATAAGAAGTCAATATTTGAGCTGGAAAATTTGGGGTCTTTCATGCAATAGATAAGACATTGAGAAGTGGCCAGAAAATTCTCTAACAATGTCAGATCACCTTCTGCTCTCTGCCCAAGTTTGAAATCACTGTCATGGTCATGAGTAGGGACTTGCAGAGAGTAGGTTATTCCCTCATAGATGTAGAGTAAGAGATGGAAAATATCATCCACACCATCTACACATGTCAACTTGCATGTTTGAGTCTGTGCGCTCCTATTCTATATGCCTGGATGCTGGGGTGAGTGCTATACTAAGGTTTTCTTTGTATAAAACAATGGGTATGGATTATTCCCCAAGGAAGAGAAGTCCCTTGAATAACATGTTATTCTTATCTACATCTCTAGAGCTGGAGTTCTTTTGTCTTATAGACCTAGCTTTTAAAGATTCCTGCACTTTGAAAATATCAAACAGATACAATCAGACCTGGAAAGTGATACTGATTATTTCAGTTGAGTAGAAAGAAAGGTTGTGATGAAGATGCTTGAATTTATTCATTGTATGCCCCTGACTTGCCTTACGTAAAAATACCCTATAATTATGCACAGGTTTATTCATCTTGAAACTGGGTGCCCTTCCCCCACCTTTGAGTAGTGGCAGTTGGTCCCTCCCCCTGACCCTCCTCCTTGGGGGGCGTGGCAGTTAAAAACTGCTAAAGCAGCTGGAGAGATTTTGCATTATGTTGGATTTGAAAATAAAGACGGGGGAATGAAACTGGGTGTCCCTCACCCCCCTTGTGGCAGTTAACAAAGTGCCCCTCCCCCATTGGGCAGTGGCAGTTAAAACTCCAAGAAGTAACAGTTGGAACAGGAAGTGGGACCAGGAGCAGAGAGATAAAAAACAAGGAGCAGAGACTAGAGAGAGAACAAGAGAGAGGAAAAGAGGGAGAGAAAGGAGAGAGAATGTTTAAGAGAGAGATGGAGGAAGAGAGAAACTGGAGAGAACTTCTGGGAGAGGAGAGAAGAGAAAGAGTAAAGAGTAGCCCAAGTGACCAGGCTGGGCAAAAGCCCCCTGGAAAAGTGAGCTGGAGGTGACAAGGAGCCATGGTGTCTGGCAGAAGAGTGGCCAGTGTGGAGAGCGTGGCATTGCAGCAAGGTGATATGGAAAGCTGGTACCTGGAGATGGCCAGCAATTTGGAAAGCTGATTTGTGCATCAGTAATTGTGGAAGAAACCTGAAGTGCCTTGGAGAAGCAGAGCAGTGTGGAACACTTGAGAGAAAAAGGAGAAAAGAGAAGACACCGGAGAAAGGACTGGACTTTGCGAAAGCGCCTGCCTCTGTGGTTTGGAGGGGCAAAGGGCACCATCTTGGACTGTGCCTTTGGGACCTTTCGGACTGGGAATGGTGACTGGGGCAAGATAACTGCCACTTGTGGCTTTGAGGACTTTTCGTTTTCCCTGTTGAACGCCACTGTTAATAAACTCTGGTGTTAAACTGCATTTTGAGTGGCAACTGCTACGCGTAGGTGAAGCAGACCCGTGGCTTGTAGGTTGGAGGTTCCCCCTTCTCTTCAGCCCGACTTCAATTTGACCAGTGCTAGAATGTTAGAGAAAAATCTTTTTTCTCTTTTCTCAAGTAGCACTGATCCCATCACAGTCTCACTTCTCCATTAGTTACAAAGATATAGACTTGGCTTCTTGAAACTAACACTGAAAATGCCCAAGAGGTCAGGAAGGAGACAGCAGGGGCTGGGCTGGAGGCATGCAAGGCTGTTGAGGTGGCAGGAAGAAGGAGAGGACACAGAGTATGCTGCTCAGCGAGGGTCAGGGAAGTTGGCTGAGAGACCAGACAGCCCATAACCACAAGGGTGTTCACTCCGGTGCTGGCAGATGACACCATTCACTGAGAAGAGATGGGCTGAGTCTTGGCTTGGAGGGGCCAAGGAAGAAATCACCCGTTTGTCCTGGGGCATCTGTCCCGCAGCCCTGCCAGACTCCTTCCCACCAGGTCAAGACTCCTCATGACCCCGGTCATGGGCACCACATGGAGCCCATGTTAGGAGTCATATGTGGAATGAAGAATGAAATGAGATAGAAGAGATAGCTATCTGTGAGGCCAGCCCACAGAATAGGGATCCTGGGAAGCATGTCCAGGTCCAACTTGAATGAAGCTGTGAAGCCCCTTCTATACCCCAGCAAGGAAGTGTTACAATGATGTCATGAAAAGCAGCAACGCATACGTGCAGCAGGGAGGATGCAGGGATGCGCGATAACAGGAGAATTTACCTGTGGGGGCAACAGTCATTATGAATAGGTCCTATGTCTCTTGGGACATTCCAAAGAGGTCAGGAAGCTGGGTGACAGGTGAGAGATGTGCTGTTGCCCACCCTCTAGTGTGCCAGAGGGGGCTGGAGAGTTAGGAGGTGTTCCTCTGATCTAGACCTCCATCTCTGTACCTGCTTCAATCCTACAATTCTACTCGGCGATGGTCTGATGGAGAACGAACTGCTACTTCCCTCTGTTGGCTGAACATCGCTTTCAGAAGGGACTTTCTGATGGTGGTTTTGTTTTCTCCCCCACGCAGCCCTCTTCATCACAAGGTCGTGGCAGTGCACGTGGCAACTGAGCAACTTTCACACGATAGCAGCTGCTCGAAGACTGGCTTCGGCCCTAATGTGTGTTTAAAAATATAGATGGCCAAGAGCACGTTATGTTCGCCAGTTTTTTAGTGCAGCCCAATGACAGGTTTCATTATTGGAACATCTGAGAGGCCGCAGAGCCTTTTGGCAGGTAGGAAAACTTTCTTCTCATGGGAACACATTCCGCATAAACCCCCTCCCACCGGCAGCTTTTCAAGGCTTCTGACCGATCAGGACCATAACTGGGATGATTTGCTCGGAAATAAATCCATGAAATTCCCTCGCGGATTGAAGTCTGTGAGAGCCTCTTTCCTCGATCTTTGAAAAAGCTCTGCAATTGTTTTATTTTATTTTATTTATTTTTTGAATGGCCATGGGCAGCTTTATCACATTCTCCCTGGACCCCAGGGCATTTGTTTTATATGAATATATGCTGCCTCTTTTGGAGAAGGTACTAGTCATCACCAAGGATGAGTTTAAAACTCTAGTTTTGAGAGAGTGGGACATGGGAAATGTTCTGTGAATCCTTCACTTTGGTCATTGAGTTGAATACCCAGAATCCTGCTTTACTTGAGCAAAAGTCTCATTCAAAGTCTGATTCTTATTTCAGGTTGAATGTACATTCTGGGAACTTATGGTAATATTCAAGAGGAGATTACTGGAGAGAAGAGGAAAGAAAGTTGCGCCTCTTGGTCCATAGACACACAACATAGGCTCTGAAGTGGGCTGTATCCTGCAGAAACACCAGCAAGAACTCCCCGTGACTGGGAGAGAGGAAGGAGGGATGGAAAACAGTTAGGAGACTCTGAGTCATTATTCAAGAGCAAATGTACTTGGCTACTAAGAAACATGGCAAGATGCTTCAAAAGATGGGGAACGGTAAACCCAGTTCCTCATCTGAAAGTTTCCAGACACCTACGGTGAGCTGGTAGGAATAAGCGCCTTGGATGATGGAAAGATGAACCTGACACCATCTTGCCTTCATGGTAGTAGTGATGGGAGAAATAAGAGAAATAATATCATAAATAAAAAGTAAATAAATAAAAGAAGTTTCAGGGCAGGACCCAACCAAAAGAATATGAGAATTACATCTATGTGCTGATTTTTGACCTTAAGATGAGGAAAATATTTGTAAAGTTCTTTGAATATCTTTGCTGGTCAGAGTAACCACATGACTAAACAAAATAGTGACACGAGACAGCACAGAACACCGCTATGCAGAGTCATGACCAGCCAGCCACGCTGGTTGCCAGAGGGCGGGAAGATTGACTTAGGTCCATTTCAATTAATTCTGATCAGAGGAGACTTTTCTGAGCATAATTTGAGAGGGTCCAACATCTGGTCCCT
Organism: Uropsilus gracilis; assembly: GCA_004024945.1. Lineage (NCBI taxonomy): Eukaryota > Metazoa > Chordata > Mammalia > Eulipotyphla > Talpidae > Uropsilus > Uropsilus gracilis. The sequence goes on along the minus strand of PVHY01012635.1, from coordinate 23,472 downwards.
AGGATCCCCTCTCTGGCTTACCTTCTGCTGTGCTTGTCTTTATTGCTGTGTTGTTACATCCAGTTCACATGCAAACACAGAGGAGCCCTCAGGATCTCGCCCAGAAATGACCGGACAGTCTCTGCTTTTTAGCAATGTTCAAGCATTCTGTTTCCCAATGATGGGGAATGATTTGTTTCCCATTGGGGACAGAGGAGAACATTCTTCCAAGAACCACTCAAGCACAAGGAGTCACAGGTTAAACTGCGACCCTGCAGCAAACTCTCTCATGTGGGGAGTCCCTCCCATCATGTCCCTGATGACATTGGCCTTGGCGGTCAGGCAGGCGCATGGAACCTGGGCTGGGGGACACCCATATGCTTGTATGACTGTGTGGTGTTCATCGTAGCAGACGGTGCAGTGGCCAGGGTGAGGACGCAGCCCTCTGACTGGGTCTGAGAGCTGAATGGGGGTCTCGGACCCTGGGGGCAGCTGGCACTGGACTGCATGGGCTGACCAGCCTGCAGATGAGAGACCTCCCATCTCTGTGCCCTGGAGGCTGGACGCCCCTGGGGGTGAGACGTCCCTGGCTCCCACGTGACTCCTTCCCACCATGTTCTCAGGGGCGCAAGGGATGAGGGAGGCTCTGAGATCACTTTCATAAGGCTTACCCATGCTCAGCGGGGTGCCAGCGCAAGTCACCTTGAGAACCGAGGCCACAGAGTTGGCTCAGACCCCAGCAGCGGGAAGAGGCTGTGAGCTGCAGAGCTCTGGAATCTGCACGTCATCTTTGTCTTAAGAAATTCCAAGTCCCTGTAGCACAGGCGACTTTCTGTTTTCTGAGGCGTTACCTTTTCCACGGCCTTTGCTTTCTGCTTGTGTGTGGCCTCAAAGCAAACGCCCTTTAGCCAATTTAATGAATTGTAAGACTCATTTCCATCCTAGTTCTGGAAGATTCTCTCTGGCATGGCCAGCAAACCTTGGAGCCTGCGTGGTGCCATCTTATTCCCTGGTCACTTCTCTGCCAGGGAACTACATGTCCACTCACTATTCCATGTGCGTATTTTTCTCTTCCTAGAGGTGCCCTTGACACCAGAGATGATGATACTTACCTACCACGGAAGCTCCAGCCTCTGGCTCCTGGCTGGACACAGACACATAGTAGCTGTCTGAATACTTGAGGTGAGATGAGCTCAACCTATCTCCTTGAACACATTTCCCTATCATCCCTTGATGTCACATTTGATCTGTTCTCATTTAAACACGTTTCTCTTTCCCCTTCCATGTAATCCTCTGCCAATTCTCTGAACTTTTGGCAAAAAAAACCAGGATGAAGGAACTGATTAGCATGGGATCATTTACTCCTTCCTCAGCGCTAAGAGCAAACATAGTCTGTGAGAGAGAACGGAAAGAAACACTTTGTTCCTGCAAAGGTACCCCGGTAAATAAGCCCAATCAATGTTCTTGGTGTAATAAAACTTGCAGAGAGGAATTGATTAGGTTCCACAACAGCCGCAGCACACCGAGTTCTCGACCTTTCCTCCCTCTGCCGGCTTAATCACGCAATAAAGGGAGCAGTGAGGAATGCTGTGTTCTCAGCCCCACTCAGTTCACGATGGAAAGGATGTACAAGGCATGTCAGAACACCATTTGGAGGTCACCATGATCCCTGCTTTTTATTTCTGGAAGCGAAGAGATGTGTGTCTTTGGACAGTTGTAATCAAACAGAGGCAATGAATGGCAGTTTCTCTTTATAGAACTTTAGACATTTAAGTAAAGGATCCCTTCTCTCTAACATGATACCTGAACTGCATTTCCTTCAGAGAGACCAGGACCTGACTACTTTTCTGTCTGGCCTCACCTGAGAAAAAGGACTTGCCATTAGACTGTCAAAAAATTTTAAATACAGAAATTTCAGCTAACATTCCTTTGAAATAGCGATTAGGAAGAACTGACCCCATATAAATGTGTTTTATAAATGTACACACATATGCATGTGTCCTATGTATGTGGATGCATGTTTGTGTATCTGTGTGTGTAACAGTATGAGCCACCGTGATCTGAGAAGGAGTTAATGGCACTGGACTAGACAGAATATCTCCTTAATGAGATAAGAAACATGGTGTTTGTAGAATAGCCTGTCGCTTCACACAGGGGGTCACCTGGCCCCCTTTTACATTGGGGATCACCTGGATCCCTATTAGTGCCCTGACGACGCTGTTGGTGGTTCCAGGAAGGCCAAGGAGATGCTCTTTAACCTGGATGGATGTCACCTGTCACACGATTAGAAAAACCATTGCGGATCATCCTTCACTGCCTCCTACCTGCGTTTCCACACTGTGGTCTCAGACACACTGTTGAATGATTTGGTGGGGGAGGAAAAGCCAACACAGAGCAGCAGAAAGTCCAGCTCCAGCGAGTCACAGGCCCACGTCTAGCCCCAGTCAAGCTGCTGCCCAGGGAAGAGAAACTGAGGACATGACTGAAACCCTGCAGTCTGCTTCCTCATGTGCAACATAAGGACCACAACCCCCACCTCAGCGTTTCTGAGAATGGAGTCCACCGATGTCACACGGTATGCAGCTCTCAGCCCATGGGAACCAGAAAGAACCATATAGTGAAATGTGATGACTCGGGACAATCAGCTAAAAATCCTCAGCCTGATGACAGCTCGGTAGATCAGATGACACGATTGGAGTGAATCCAGATGGAACGATAGTCACTTCCAACTCCAACTCCAGGTACAGGGGAGGGTCTGTTGCGTCTGTGTCTGGGGTCTGGTCTTAGGGAGGCATTGCCTTGAGTTATTCAGCTCAAAAACAGTCACCTTCGTGCCACACTTATATGTCAGAGGTGAGACCAGCTTCTGTGACCCTCTCCCTGTATGGAAAGTGCCCCCTGGGAAGGATGGAACACTTAGCTAACATCAGCAGGAGCTCACCCACTGGAGAAGATGGGAAGCCATGGGTTTCAGCATCCCAGGGGAAGCAGGCCTAAGGAAGTCTGACCTTCTCCAGTTCACAAAACTGGTCTCCGGCAGAATGAGGCTGGGGATAGAGGAACACTGACATCTTATCTCGTGTGGGGTCTGCAAGGTCAGGCTATCAGCCTCACATACCTTGACCTTCACCTCACAAAGCCCAGACCCTGAGTGCTACAAGGCAGGTTCTGCCAGCACCAGGGCACACATGCCTTTATACTTCTTATGGGTCTCTCATCAACATGCCTGATGCTTGTTGGGTTTTCTGCCATCCCAGAAAAACCCAGAGTGGGTATGGGATGAGATTAACCCAGAGTGGGTATGAGATGGGATTAACCCAGAGTGGGTATGGGATGAGATTAACCCAGAGTGGGTATGGGATGAGATTAACCCAGAGTGGGTATGAGATGGGATTAACCTAGAGTGGGTATGAGATGGGATTAACCTAGAGTGGGTATGAGATGGGATTAACCCAGAGTGGGTATGGGATGGGATTAACCCAGAGTGGGTATGGGATGAGATTAACCCAGAGTGGGTATGAGATGGGATTAACCCAGAGTGGGTATGGGATGGGATTAACCCAGACTGGGTATGGGATGAGATTTCCTTATCTCCTCACCATTCAAAGTGATGTTCTTTTTTTTTTTTTTAACCCATAGGAAAGACAGCGACTGGAATATTTGGTAACAGGTTTACCTCCAGATTTCCGTGACAGAGCAGAAAAGCCAAGGGGAGGGGGTTACTCATTCCCTTTGTACCTGGGAGAGCGGCTATCTCTGCAGGGGTTACAAGCTGGACCTTGTTTTTCTGTTTCTTATCTGCTTATATGAGAAGACAGAAGACCAGCTAGATTGGCAGTGCTATGGCTTTGGCAGCCCTGATCCAGAGTGTGGGCTAAACGTGTGGCTTGCATTTGCAACAGGGGAAGTGGTTTCTAAAACAAAGCATCTAGTTATTCCTTCTTGGTTGTCTACTTCCATTTGTTCCTGACATTTCACCTTTCCAACAACTTTACAATCATTCACCTCGTTTGACAGTTTTCTGTTTATTGCAACTTTCTCCCTCCAAAGCTGTTTTCAGGTTGTGTGATTCTTAAACAGTAGCTGAGGGTAATGCTTTTGAGTTGAGTTTCTGAACTATCACGTAGAAACAGAAATTCCATTCAGGGTTTTATTTGGAAGGGTCAGCATGAATTGAATTGTTGGAGTATTATATAAGCTATATATGAATCCCTGGAAATTCCTGGGGTTGCTCTGAAGGAACAAGAATGTTGCAGTTCTTTTGAATTCCCTGGTGAGAGGTTTTCAGGAAGGCCAATATCTTGATTGGGAGTCAACCTCACTGTCACCAAACTAGGGTGACTGACTCAGTTTGCCATGGAGTGACAAGGAGGCAGAACCAGGATGTGAGTCTTCAAACCAGAACCTGCAACTATGTGGTCAACGGTGTCTGCCTTGGACAACTTGGGTGATCTTAGGATCCAGCTGAACTCACTAGAAGCTCCTGTGACACTCTGTCCTTTCATTCACACTCTGCTTCTGGACAATTCTTGCAAGCCTTCTTGGGAGGTCTGCCTCTGCGGCAAGCTTGAGTGACTAAATTAACCCCAGATTGGTGTGTCTGGACGTTGAACTACTACCTTCAATACCTGATCATTGTAAAAATGCTTTATCTAGCAAAAATCCCAGTCAAAAAATAGGGAGAACTGAAAAGACACTTCACCAAAGAGGAAGTACAGGTGGCCAACAGGCATATGAAAGAATGTTCCACATCCCTAATAATTGGGGAAATGAATTAAAAGCATGCTAAGATACCATCTTATACCAGTAAGAATGGCCTGTATATAACCAAACAAACAACCAAAAAAATGAGCAACACAAGTGTTGGCATGAATGTGGAGAAAAAGGAACACTCTTATATTACTGGTGGGAGTGTAAACTGGTCCAACCACTATGGAAGATTGTGTGGAGGACCCTCAAACAATTGAAAGTGGAATTACCATTCGACCCAGCAATCCCACTACTGGAAATCTGCCCAAAGAACATGAAAACACTGATTAAAAAGGACACCTGTATGCACATGTTTATTGCGGCATTATTTCCAATTGCCAAGATATGGAAACAACCAAAATGACCCCAAATCATTGAGTGGCTGAAAAAAATGTGGTCTATGTACATGATGGAATATTATGCATCAATCAAAGAGGACAAACATATGTCATTTGCAGCAACATGAATGGAGCTAAAAGGACTCATAGTAGCAGAAATAAGCCAGAAGGAAAACAAGAAATATGGGATGGTCTCACTTATATGAAGGACATAGGAAAAAGCAAAGAAATGAATAAGAAACATTAGAAACAACCAACAGAACCGAACCATAGAGCAAGAGAGGGGGAGGAGGAAGAAAACGGGGGAGGCAGAAGGCACAAAACATTAAGATGATTAACAGGTTTTAAGGAAATGGGAGAACCCTGGGGTAGACAATGATGTTTTATATATATATATATTTTTTTTCTAATTATATATATATATAATTAGAAAAAGAAAAACAATAACACTTTATTTAGTCAATGTGACATCAGTGCAGTTTGTGTTTTGGAGAGTCTTTTTTTTCAGAAAATCCTGGAGGGTTACTAGCAACTTTGCACCAGAATACCTATGGAAAATGTGAAATAAGTGACAGCTCATTCTTTTCAACTAGTCATGCTTTTCTAGGGCTTGAAACTGCTCTGGGAGAGCTGGGTTTCATCTGAGAGATGAAGGAATGGGGTAAGCCGTAGGTGAGGATAGTAGGAGCAGGCACGGAGCAGAGAGGCAAATCTAAAAGCCTTTCTGCAGGTTGCAAAAACACTTGAAAATGCAGAGAGAAAAGAACTAGTACTAAAGACTGAATGAGGTGAAGAGAAATGGACCAAAATGCTTAGAGGTGGCAAGGCATGAAAGATGGTTACCATTAGCAACAGTGACAGATGTAGACTGTTCTTTTTTCATGGATATTATAAGTAGCATTTGGAAACCACAGTTCTAAAGAAAAAGATACCGTCTGTCATTTTGGGGTGAAAAAGGTTTCCGTCTACAAAGAGATCGCAGCCTCTCTTTGCCAGTGTCCCAATAAAGATGACCTTAACGGCACCAAGTGTCAGGGAGACGCCAAGTTCTTGTCTCTAGCTCTTATTTCCATTTTTATTAAATTTCCTCCATGCCTCAAACCTTTGAATTTCTTTAGACTTGTCCTTATTTCATTTCAGTTCCTGGGCTCTGTGGCTCGATGCTCATTTGGTTGTCTGGGTGTAAGATACAGATGCTGTTTCTCATCTTCCTTCATCTGTTTTCTGGCTTTAATAGCCTGGAATATCTGTGTGCACAACTTGCATCTCATTGATCAGGTTCACTTTAAAATAGCTTTGATTTGACTAAAAACAAGGCAAATTTGCGCAGCACAGGAGAGAGAAAGGCAGGGAGTTGTCATCTGGTGCCAGCAATGTGGAAAGTGTAAGAAGTTATTTCATCTCTCCAGGCCTGAGTTTCCATATCTGCAAAATGAAGGTGTTGGTGCTGATCATCTTGATGGTCCCTTCAGAGCTAGCAAGCTTATGTTCTGAGATAAAAATCCACCTCAGTCTATCAGTGTGATGTGAATACAGCAAAGAACCAGGGTGTCTATAGTATGATTCAGAATGGTGCTTTAATGAAAGCATGGTGCTTTAATATTCTGTGTATTTGCAACTAATGCCATGAGCTTCTGGAGACAAATGACATAAGCAATCGCACTAGAAAAAGTTGGTGATGGTGTCATTCAGTGGCAGAGGGCTGGAAGAGGTCTCTGAATGAGTCAGGGGTTCTCCAGAGAAACAGAACCAAGGGGAGATACAAAAGCACACCTACCTCACCCATGCACATAACACACTAGTGCACATGCATGCACACACACATGCATAATCCTGGAGGGTTAAGGCTGAGAAGGGCTTAGTCTGTGATCCACAGTCCGGGACCCTGAAAAACTGGTGGTGAAAGCTGGAGGAGGCAGGGGTAGGAGAGCCATGGGTGGGGGTGCCAGAAGTGTGGATGCCAGTCCCAGGCCAATAGAAGACCAATGTCCCAGCTCAGGCAGGAAGAACAGGGCTGGAAGCAGCCTAACTCTGCTGTTCTATTCAAGCTCTCGATGGATTGATGCTACAAGTCCCACTGTGGAGGACACGGCACCTTCTGGAGCTTACCAAATCCGCAGTCAATCTCATCCAGAAATATGTCCTCACAGACACTCCCAGAAACAATGTCTAATGAAATAATGTTTCCAGGTCCATTCAAGTGGGCCCATAAATTAACCATCACAGTCTGCAATGACGGTACATATTAGGTAAATAAACGTAGAAGAAAAATCACTGAAATGGAAAAAACACAAAACAGACAACCACAGGAGCACTGATCCTCCTCCTTGCGCCTGTTGGTGTCATGAGACGCAGGGTGGTGCAGACTGCCCGGTGCACCCACTGTCGGTGTAGTAACTGTGGCTGAATCCCAAAGGCACAGGCTTTTAGAAGGGCTGTAGGAATACAGGTGCGTTTCCAGGAATGATCAGCTCTATAGATGCCTCAAAGTAAACCATCCTCCCAGTGTGTCTATGTGAGGTCTTGGTGGCATGTTAAATGCTGTTGCAAGAGCTATTGCAATTCATTTAAAATGTAATTAATGTAAGATTGTTATCTTAGAGATTGGAGCACACTGTTGACTAATGGCATCAGAAGTCCAGGGGGTCTTGAGTCAAAGACCAGTATTGTGTGGCCTCACCTAGCAACATTTGGCCCCGCCCTGTGCTATCTGGCCCTGGTAGCATTGTGTGGCCCCACCCAGGTCATCTGGCCCTGCCCAGCATTGTCTGGCCCCACCCAGAACCATCTCTGCTAATAATGGCTGGCTCCCTTCCCCAAACAGGACAGCCAGTAGAAAACAGACATTCATCAGACTTGGTAGAAAATTTCTCCAATTTGTTTCCTTTCTCCTAGTACCCTACAGCCACTTGGATTATAACTGAACATATCTGAGCCTCACCTCACTGGCCCCTGCAGGAGGAACTGTGCTCCCAAGCTCAGTGATGAACTGAAATGCTGGGGCATGGCTGCTGGTGGGTTCAGAGCTCAGAGCTCAGAGTGCGATTGCCCCTGGGAAGTCATATGTAAACAACAAAATGATTAATAATAAAAATATAAAGACTAATATGAAAGTCAACTTATATATAAAAACAAAGAAGTGGTCTTACATCCATCTGGTTGCTGGGCACACAAAGCACTGAACCAGTGCTGGTGGGATGAATATGGTGATACATTCACCAGATGAGGCAATGGCACAGATTGACCCTCACGAACCAGGTACCAGGACAGACAGGCTGGGCTGAGCTGGGGTCTAGGAATCAGGAGGTTGGCAGGGTCAAAGTGATCTTTCCAACTCGGGAAAGAACAAGTTTGGCCACTGGTGCATCCATGAATCAAAATGTCCTCCTTCTGCTTAACATGATCCCACGTTTGAGGGTTATTAGCTTGTTTGGTGATCCTCGACACAGTGGGAAGGAAGGAAATTGAAATACCCTGCATGTTACATTAACCTTCCTCCGGATTTGCTGTTTGGTTTTGTGAAGCTATTTTTAGAACAGCTTCTCTCCCACAGACGTAATAGTATTATGTCTAGTGGACAGGTTTATATAGTTTAACATCAAGACCTTTTTCTTCCTTTTATTTTCTTACTCTTAGAATAAAATTGAGAATCATTAACATTTGGGTTCATTCAGAGTGGAAGGAACACAGGCGTCGTTTGTTATTTGTTAGATTGGAATTCATAAAGTAATTCATGGAATAAGTTGGGGAGGCATGATACCAGGTATTGTGTGTAAGGGCAAATGGGAAGGGAAAAGAGAACAGGAGTTAAGTTCAGGTGAGGAACACAAGAAACATGGTGTCTATTAAAATGCACGAGGTGGGTGTGTCAGAGGCAGGAACATAATAACTCTGATGAGGGCCATGGTAATGGAGAAAGTAGGGAATTTTCAATTACAGTAGAGGTAATGAGGACATGGAAAATAAGACCTTGCCTGCTGAGGGGAATCTGAAGACGTGGGTGTTTCAATTACAGGGGTGGTAATGGAAGTTCAGAAATCAAGGCTCCCAAGCCAGGGGGTGGGTGGCTGGGGAAGGATGCTGGGAAAATAGACCTGCTTGAAGGATTTCACTCTGCTTTTAAGAGTCTTTATATATTAAAGGGCCTCATCTCAGCTCCCTGTTTGAGCTGAACTTTCTTCTTCTCAGTGAGACGATTTATTAAGTGATTCTTAGTCAGAAGAAGGCATTATTGGGTGTAAAACATTCCATCTGCCCTGCCGGATGCTGCTGTCATCATGATGGCATTGCTGAGCCTGGCAGGTGAGAGATTCCAAGGGAGCAAGAGGTGGGAGTAGACACCTGAGAGGTTTCATTCTGATCTTGCCAGCTTATCATGTAAAATTATAACTGGTCATGTGCCAGCCAGGTGAGAATACTTTCAATTAATGGCGTGGGAGAACTCGCCTTTCGCTTGCTCAATAAATAATAAGCAGTCCTTGTTATTTTCTGGCGCGCTGGCTGCCTGCGAGAAGCAGGCTGTATGGAAGGTGAGGGTCTCAGAGCTGTTCATACCTGTGATTGTTACATTTGGGGCTGAGAGTCTCAGTTGGGATACTTGGTGAACCGCAGGGACTGTGGTTCGCAACAATAAATAGCCCACTGTCATTCTCATGGATGACAGGAAGTCAAGGAAGACAGCAAGAATCAGCCTTCGCCTGTGCAAATATGAATTAATAACCTCCTTAAAGATCTTTTAATAACATTTTCCTTTAAGACAAGCTCAAAATGTTTGCTTCTCTTTATGCCCATTACTGCTTAATGCCCTTCTAAGAAAAGCTACATGGTATGGATATTTTCATAGCTTTTTTTCTTAAAAAATCCTTCAGGGAATGCTATTAAAATGTTTGTCTCAGTGCAATAGTGATTCCCAAACTCTTGAGGTATAGGCAGAGCATTATTATGCTGATTGGAAACTTACATGTGTTTACAAGCAGATATGTGTATAATTGTGTGATGATGCTATTATGCTGGGCTCCAGAAGCACCCAGTGCAACTGCAACTTAGCATTTGTATTTATAAAGGGCTATGGAGAGTTTTTTTAGCAATTACTTTTTACAGGAACCAACTGTGGCTGGTCTAAATGAGCAGTGCTGTCACTCTCTCTGCCACTGTATGGTACTCCTAGGAGAGAGGGGACACACCATGTAGACACAGGAATCAGTCAAATGTGTCTCACCAAAAATGATCATAAATTTTGCATCTTGAGCTTGGAGAGCTGCCTTATTTCAGTCTCTGAGGTGGAGGTAACTTTTTTCTGTAAAGGTCTCACTTTTTTATTTTTAAAACTCTTATTTATAAGAGTTTTAAGATTTATTTAAAAACCAGTGCTATGAGTCTTATATGAAAACTGGAAACCTCAAGAAAATAATATTATGGTGTCAATAAAGATGCAAAATACATATTTTCCAACATTACCATGTTTTTCAACACAAAGTAATTAGGAAACAAAACTATTTTATATTCATTCATTCATTCATTCATTCATTCAGACTAGGTCTAGCTATGTTTCCCAGGGTAGTTCTGATCCTGTGGACTCAAGTGATCCCCAGCCTCAACATCCCAGGTATCTGGGATGACAGGCACCCAGCTGCTTTTTCGAGACCAGATCTTGCTATGTTGCCCGGGGTAGTTTCAGGCCCACGGAGTCAAGCGATCCCTAGCCTCTTGCCTCCCAGCACTTAAATTATAGGTGCATGCCACAATACCCAGCTCAAAACAATTTTTTAAATGTACTTTCATTTATAGAAATAGAGAAAATCTGATCACTTGCTTGTGTGGTATGTCCTCATGCACAAGCTGGCATCAATAGTATTCTAGGGACATTTTTAAACTCCACCTACATGAAAAGTATTTGAGGCAGTTACTCCTGGCTAATTTAATTGTCCTCCTATGGTCTAAGTGAAGTGAATAAGATACTCTGAAAAGTCACACAAAACATAGTGAACCAGGCTGACCATAGCATTCACCAACCAGGTGCTGAAGGGAGCAATATGGTCACAAAGATGATCATAGTTTGTCCTTGCTTTCAGGGAGTTTGCGATGTAGTGAAGGGTGGGTAAATACTTAGGTACAACAAAGTATAATTGGTGCTGCTATGGGAATGTAGATGAATCCAGAAATCCAAAGGGAATTTATGCTGCTGGGTTTACATTTGCATTTTGAAACGCTTTATAAAAATTCTTCACGAATAATATGAAAGTGCCTTGCCACATTAAATCTCTCCAGTGAGACCCTGGGATTACTTCCAGAGTAAACAATCTGTGATTTGATACTAACTTAAGTTGCCGCACAGATCACTATGCGTTCTAAAGTGGAAGAAACAGAATTCCACAGAGCAGCATTAGGATTGGAGTGCTATACAGATCTGTCCTATTACTTTGCTACTTTCGTCATCTGAATTGGTGGTTCCATATCGATAGAATGTTACCTAATTCAAAGCGAAAAAGAAGATGCATGTGAAATTATGTAAAGATACTGCCAGTTAGTGGAGTCACTTTTATACTAGACTTAAATATTAGTAATGATGTGTTCCATCTTCAGGATTGATGTGAGTTCACTATAGATCTCATCTCCCTGAAATGGGAGTGAACCTCTTAAGCCGGTAACCTCTGCAGCATTAGATGTGTTCAGAGCATAACATTTCATTTAAAGTACAGTGCTTCAGACTTTTCAGCACCAACCTTAGCAGTTAAATAAATAGTGACTGCTTTTTTTTTTTGACAAACTCAAATTTAAATTATGAACTACAAGAATAATGCTGATCTCTAAACATTTAATAAAGACAACAGAAAGTCTGGTCTACATCGACACAATTGTGTTCCCAGGCTCTTGACTTTATTAGCAAAGAGGAAGGCATATTGCTTAAGCTTGGTGCCACCTGAGTCCTTCAGTGATAATAAAGAATAGGAATGTTACTTTGGCATCTACAAAATTATACAATGTCAATTCTTGACCCTAGTAATATGCCTTTTATAGACTTCCAAGAAAGAAGAGATCAGAAGTTGCCCTATTATGTTACTTAAATGCTTCATGTTTTAGTTCTCTCTTTATATACAACCTGAATGAGAAGTGGCTGTCTTGTTAACTGTCTTCATAAGTTGCAGCTCACAAAAATAAAAATCCAATTCCACTCAATTAATTTTCTAAAGAGAAAAAGCAATTCAATGAAAGAAGGAAGGTCTTTTCAATAAATGGCACTAGGGCATCTTAATAGCCATAAGCAAAAAATAAATGCATTCATACAAAGACCTTTGATAAGATTTCATATCTTATTTTTAAAAGTCAACCTAAAAAATGAACTTAAGTATAAAACATGAAGTGATGAACCTTGTAGGAAAAGACTCTGTTGAATCTTCAGGGCCCACGGCAAGGCCAAGAGCTCCCAGACTCACCAAAACAGAATCCAGAAAAAGAAAAAAATGGTTAGGGAAAACTTATTGAAATGAAACATTATTATTCTGGGAAACAGCCAGAAGAAAATATTTGTTTATATGAAAAGAACTAGAATCACAAACATAAATAACTCCCAAATCTCGACAGTAAGAAATGAACATATAATTAGGAAACATTCTGAAGATACAAGGAGACATTCCAATCAAGAGGGAGTATAGGTAGAAAGTCAGCATAGGGGCAATATCAACAGCCTTGGTTATCAGTGACATTCATAGTTAACCCAATGGCAAATATCCAGTGAAATAGAAAGCTGGCAAGTATAGAGACAGTGCGTAATCAATCATAAGTTGCTAGTGGGAATATAAGTGGTATAGCTGCTTTGAAAAGAGTTTCTTCAAAGTTCTTAATCGATTTACAAACGGAATCACACTCCTAGGTATTTAATTTGAAAGAAATGGGAGTTTATTTTCAGGCAGAAGCTGATAACTTTTCATTGCAATGTTATTTATAATAGCTCAAAACTCAAACTATCAAAATATCTGCACTGTGTACAGCATATGGCATATTACTTGGTAAGAGAAAGGAAGAGCTTCTGATGCATAAACCTCGAGGACAAGAAGTTATTTTAAGGTAAAAAGATCAATCTCAAAAGAAGATATACTGCACGAGTCTACAGATAGCACATTTGTGAAATGACATCACATAGAAATGATATATTACCGGTTACTGTGAGGGATGAGAGAGGTGGAGATGTTGAAAATGGGTAGTGTATGGGAGTTTTGTGATGAGAGCTTAGTTAAAAATCTTGATTATGGTGGTAGCTACAGAATGCTGCACATCTACGTGCATACACATGTACACATGTAAATGTGCATACAAAACACACACATGCACGCACAGAAGGATTTGTATAATTGGTGAAATCTTAATAATGTCATGGTTTGTACCAACACCAAAATGTAATAGAGTTCACCAACTCCATCATACAATCCTGTTTTTGATTAATTTATTCAAAAACTCCAGACAGATTTGTTTCCCCAGCAACCAGCATCCTAAATGCTCAGCTCATCCATCTAGCTCTCCAAAGTCTCCTACATTGTTGTCACGCTCTATTCAGTCTTTTCTTTACACCTGAACTGAATAAAAACAGATACACACCCTTAAAGCTTCTCTTTTCCTTCTATCTCCACACCCACACTTCTCTTAGCCCCTTTTGATTGTAGGTTTCTGCCTTCCTCATGGCCCAAACAATCTCTGGGGCTTTTATGATGCAGATTATGTTCCTCTAGTCTAGATTATTTTAATCCACATCTTCATCCATCATTAGTAAAAGAATATCAGACTTTAATAAGCAAACACAAAAATCTGGCGGAAAGGATTTGAATAGAGCCAAAATGGTTTGTTCCATTTATTGTGGGACAGTAATATCTGCCCTTGTAGAATTATTTTGTATATTGTATAAAATGTCACATGTAAAGCACTTAGCACAGTGCTTGGTACACAGATAGTGGCCAAAAAATAGTAGTAGCCACTGACAGTATGCAATTGAGAGTAGTAATGGTGTTCTGTGATTTAACAATCTGCAGATATTCATTAAACTAATTTTTCATTAAGCACCTAATATATCCTTAGTAATATGCTAGTATTAGGAAATTGTCAGAGAAAAACCATAGGATGTAAAGGAGCACTTGAAAATGCAGTGTCATTTGTCATTAGGGAAATGTTAATGAAATTCATAATGGGATAATACCACTCTACCCCAATAAGAGTGACTAAGATGCTGAACAACTAACTCTCCTTCATTGCTGGTACAAATGCAAAATGCTAGAGCTATGGAAACGAGGCTGGAAGTTTCTTAGCAAGGTAAACATTCACATACCACACACCCTTCCTTCTAGGCATTTATCCAGGGAAAGTGAAAACTGTACTCAAACAAAAACCTATTTGAGACTGTTTATAGTGGCTTTATTGGTCCACATTGTAAATGACTTGAATATTCTCCAAGTGGTTTATGTGCAAACATACTGGGTATGTTCATACAAGGGAATACCACTCAGAAATACAAGTAAATGTATGAATGATACACAGAACATAGTCAACTGCAAATGAATCACAGTACGTCAGAACATCTACATTCAGAAGTACATGCACTGTCTGATTCCACAGCACGTGCCCCCAGATATAACTTAAGAGATGAGATGAACACACACAATGAAGACACTCAATTGGATTAATATCTGGTTCACTGCTCCATTACAGAGTCTAGGTAGGTGTTCAATTGACTTTAAAGACAACAATGACTAATGCACCAAGAAGAAAGACCAGGCTTGGGTGTCAAAGTCAAAGGAAGGGCAGAGATCCAGAAGAGTATTTTTGTCTGAAGGAATGTGTGATGAATCATTGAGCAGAAATGAGGAGTTTCACATGACTGGAGTTGATGTTGAGAGTAATGAGAAGTTGATTCAATCAGGATAATGGAGGTAGACCCCAGAAGGCATCAAGTACAGTGGATGGTAGAATGAAAGTCTTCTCCAAACACACGGCAGAAGTTCCTGAGTGGCAAGTGAGCATAAAAATCTGTATTTTCAGATGATCATTTGGAAGCACTGTCTCTTATTGGAATAGGAAAGAAGGAATGTTCTGGATAACAGAAGAGAATGAGGTGTTATTTATGTTGCAGGTCTCCAACTCTTTGTAGCTGTTGAGTTGACGTCTTAGTTCATTGCTTGAATAACAGATAACTTGTGTTAAAAATGGAAGCTCCGGATGTTTAGCAAAAGGAAAGCATGACTGCCTTTAGCTGCTTATGTCCATCACTTCTGGGTGTGAGGTGTCACCCACAGAAGTGCCTGCTCTGGCCACTGTTTTCTTCTCAGCTGGTGGGAACAGCAGTCGCCCGATGGCCACATGTTCAAGTCACGCCCGGTGGTCTACATATGGGAAACTCGGAAACCCTATAGAACAGTGATTTTCTGCTTCAGAGTTCAAATACATGTAGACCTCTTGTAGAAAGTCACGGAAGAGAGGCACTCATCCAACACTGAGAACTTGAGCCAGAGCACAGGTGAGCCCAGTTCTAAGTTCTTGCTGTCAATGAATGTCAATGATCATCGGTTCTCAGCTCTCTCTTCCACGGTTCTAACAAACAGGCTATTGAGGAAGATGTTGCTGTCTGTGGCTAAGCTGAAGAACTTTTCAAATTCCCCACAAGACCATGGAGAATATATTCATGACCAACTGCTATGGGATATGACTCCAAATCCTGGCAGGGACTATGTATGGTGTCTTAATCGTGCATTAGGTTGTCATACAAATGGCTGACACTATATGAGACAAAGATGTCAAGCTGAACCATCCAAGCCCTGGGAAGTGAGGTAGGTGTGGCTCTGAGCTGTTCAGAACTCTTCTCATTAATCCTGGGATGTGCTGTGTTTCTCGAATGTCAGATGTCTTGTTGAGTGGTTCTGGCTGAACCCTGCAAGCAACGTTGAGTACCAATGAGGCTAATACCAAATGCCCTTCATGTGCGAGTCCTGAGGGCCTTTACAAATGGCATAACATTAATCTGAACATCACTCCAGAGAAGCATCAAATTAATTTCCATTTCAGAGCTGAAACCCCCGAGAAAGCAGCCTGCCCATGCTCACAATAAAACCCACTTTTTAGCATCGATAGGCCACTGCCTATCAGCCATCTGCTCTGAGAGCTTGTCAAGGCTCCGGGGTACAGGAAAGAGCATAAAGATGTCAAAGTGGGAAACGTACCATATTCGTGGAAGATTTTGGGGCTCATTTAGATAGGAAGTCAAATAATAGAGAATTACTGTTCTCAAGGTGTCTGTAGCTGAGCTGGAATGGGATAGGGGATAGAGCAGCTGAGACAGACGTGAGTATGGTCAGTGGAAATAGGACAAAAAGAGGATTGAATAAGGGAGAGAGGTTCCAGCAGGAAATGATAGTTCAGCTAAGCGTGGAGCCATCAGGAGTTCGCTTTAATAAAGGGAGGAAACTAGTCTTTAAAGAACAGAAGCGAAGGCTGGAGGCATTACAAATTGCAGGTAACTGGGATAAGGGCATGTGCAGTCAGGGACAGGGACTGTCACGGGAAGCATATGTCAGAAGGGAACTGATGTGCCCAGCTAAGAGGGACCTGTGTCTTTGAACCCAGAATGACCTGCCTCCATCAGCCTGCCCTTAGTCTGCTCTAACTAACCCTCTGGAGTGCAGGGAAATGATTGCCACTGAAAGCAGCAGCTATGGAGCCCCACTCAGTCCCAACTTTCCATGGGGGAGAAGTTCTGTGCCCTTCATTCTACTACAAACATTCTGAGTTCTTGTTGAAAAACATGTTGGATCAGATCCAGATCTGAGGCTCTAAAATCGATTTGTTGTTTGACTCAATGGAGAAGAGCTCACTCGTTTCTTATCAGGAGACTTCCTGGGATCACATCTTGCATGGTGAGGACTAGAGATGGGTCTGTTTGATGATACCACAGATGCTGCCTGGACTCCCTCTTCCTGAGAGGGAAGAGGTTGCACAGGAAGGGGAGTTGCAAAGGAACTGCTCTAGAACTGGGTTGGGGGAAGCCGGGGCCATGGTCAGAAACTTTCTGGAAACAAAGGAGGCCCCTGTTGTCCTGCGAGTCTGCCCCTTAAGAATGACGCTCCAGCCGGGCACGGTGGCTCGTGCCTGTAAGCTGCAGCCTATGAAGCAGCTGGGGCCAGGGATCGTGGTTCGAGTCCCGCCTGGGGCCCGTAGCGAGACCTAGTTCCAAAAAATAGCTGGGTGTGATGGCGTGCACCTGTAATCCCAGCTACCTGGGAAGCTGAGGCTGGGGATGGCTTGAGTCTGTGGTACCCCGGGCAACGAGAGCCTGTGGTTCCACAGGCAAAAATAGCAAGACCTAGTCTCATTAAAAAAAAAAAAAAAAAAGAATGACGCTCCATTTCAGATCCCCTTTTTCTTTCAGATTACGGACTGGGTACAGCAAGGTACAGTAACAAGTTCAGGGCAGTGAGAGAGAGTGGAGAGAGAGAGAGAGAGAGAGAGAGAGAGTGCCCTGGGAACCCCTAACCCCTGACCATCATCCAGGCATAGAATCAGCATTTCCAAAGAGCTTTCTTGTTGACCAGTTCAGGGAGCAAGACAGGGGGAGAGAAGACAATTCCATATACACAGCAATGGGAAACATTTGTTATAGTTTCTGCTTTGCTTCTGCTGTGTACATGTATTCATGAAAGTGCATCGACTTGGCTGAGTTCCAAGTAGTTCATGGGAAGGTCAAATGAGTCTAGATATTGAGTTTTAAGCCAAGTTGGGCCTTGTGACAAGAATAAAATTTCCTGAACGTTTTGGTGTCGAACTGGTAATAGACCATGTCGATTCAGTTGAGGAACTTCGAACTCCGTTTAAGGACGATCCTAGATGCCGGTAATTAAATGATGGGATTAGTATATGATCTGTGATTTTGTTCAAAGAATTATAAGGATCTCAAATAAGAAGCCAAGTTCAGGAGGGATTAATGGGATTTAAGAAAAACTCTGTGAGACGACACATTTCCAGCTTTACTGTAGAAATATATCATTTAATGAAAATCTGCAGACAGGTTATCCAGTGAACGGCTAGTAGGTAAGAAGAAATGTGAGCTGATGAGCTATTTGGACAGCATTTTCTGGGCTGTGTACCCCAACTCAGGAAGTTACGTGAGAGAAGAATGGTCCAGGAAAGGCAGATCAGATGGTGCAGCATCACTAGCTAAACCAACGCTAGAGATTCCTTCACCGGAAGGACCGGCAAGCACAGGTTCCTCCCAAAAATCCTAGTTTACATTCTACCCAGACTATTTCCCATAAAGGCAAGGAGAGAAACACAGTCTGCCAGCATGATTCAGCATCTCAAACATCGGAGCGTGGATAAGAAGAGAATGACGTATTTCCTGAAAGAACTCACTGACAGTAGTCAGGGGTATGTGAAGGACCCAGGAGAACATCAGGAGTTCTGTGAAGAATGCTCAGAGCAACGCAGGGGTATTTTCAAAATGAAAGGATTTCCCCACCTGGGCCAATGCTGAGGAACATACTGAATCTCGCAGGCATCTTATGGCTTTTAAACTTCCTGCCCTCTGAGCATGAATGTGAGAAATGGTGGGAATAATTTCTGGAGACAAACGTAAGCGTGTCTAATGTTCTGTTGAACAAAGTAAAGCTGTTGTAACTGCGAAGGTGAGGCATGAACTCAGCATCCTCCTGGGTTTGCATTGGTCATCATGGTCTCCAGGTAGATGGCCCTGGAACAGCATCGTGGTGTCTCCTAAGTCGCACTGTCCCTGGGTCGTTCTGTAAACCACACCAGTCCGGGATGGATCTTAGCATGTACTTACTGGTCTCATCAGTGACTATATGTCTACACTTCCTGTTTCCACCCAACTAGGGGATTAAGAGGAAGAGCCCTCCTTTCATTGGCTATTATCAGCTGACATGTGGTCATCTGTGTCAACAACTTGGAACTAGGTTTTATGGGGAGTTAGGCAATAGAATGTAGTCATAGGCTGAGAAACTTAGGGGGGGAGTTTAAGGGGAGTCAGAAGGAACAGTATGGATGCACATTTCCTCATCTTTGAAGGAAAAACATAGCATTGATGCTGGGAACAGGCTGACCAAAGTGACTCCATTTTGCTTAAAACCTCCATTTTGATACCAGTTTCCTCTCTCTGCCCTTAGTGGAAAGTACCCGCCATGGCTAGCTGGTCCAACATCCTGTTTCTGCCTCCCCTTATTCTGGTTGTTCCTAACAACCATCTTGTCCACCTGATAGATGATGGACGCCAGCATTGTCCTCCTGATAGATGATGGATGTCAGCATCATTGGAAACCTGTAGTTATGGGAAAGTATCCTGCATTTATGGGAACACATCCCACCATTAAGGGAATGTGGGAACATGTCCTATAGTTATGGGAATGAGTCCTACACCTGCTTACTTGCTTCACAATAGGGGGCAGTGGTGGTTTTATAAAAGGCTGTAACAGAGACTTCTCGGAGTATCTCTCGCTGAGCTGCCTTGGGAAACTTGATGCACCAGTAATAGACCTGCAGCCTTGAACTTCAATCGGAGGAGTCCTTGTGTCTTGTTTATGCAGTCTGCAAGTCACAACTGATGTTAGTGTCAGAGCCTGGAGTTAATGGTAGAAGGTGGAGGAATGTTGGAATATCTCCCTTCCTCTGATGCCCAAACTGCATCATGAGAGGTGACTGTCAAATTTTTGGGAAATTTGTAAGCTAATTGTTATACGAAGTCATTACTAAAAAATAAACCACATAAATACACAAATAAGTTAGATCAAAAGGTATTCAGTGTTCTCATCCATCCTTTCTTAATTGTCTGCTGCATTTTACTGAGATCTGCCCATTGGAGGTCGCCAATGTCATCACCACCACATGTCCTAATATATATATTTCACATCTTTGTATTCCCTGGAGTTCACCCACCACCTCCCCTCCCTGATGACTCCCACTCACCTCCCACCCCCCAGTTGTGTTCTTTAGTTTGGCTGTTAGCTTGTTTTAGCTTTTCCTCCTGGCCTTTTGTTTGTTTTTTGTTCTCCTATTTCTTTGCAGTTTTCTATGATGACAGACTGCTGCATGATTATTTGATGAGCAACTATTTTTCTGATTATTTAATAACCTCTCAGGAAAGGGTCTCCATCTAATTTGGGTTGCCATATCTGGAATACTGGTGTAATGTCTGGAACCCGATGATGAGTAGCCTAGCCCTGTGGCTCTCACAGGATAAAGGGAAGCCTACCCCTGAATGCCATGCAATGAAGGTAGCCTGCTAGATCCAAGGAAGTGCAAAGCAGCTAGTGTGTGCCGCCTAGGGGAAGGCTTCAGAGAGAAGGGAGCATCTGAGTTAAATTAAAAAATGAGGCAGTTTACCTGTGAGGGGGAAAGACGTCATTTTAAAGAAAGGAAACACCCAGCAGAACAAAATGAAGTT
This sequence comes from Uropsilus gracilis, assembly GCA_004024945.1. Classification (NCBI taxonomy): domain Eukaryota; kingdom Metazoa; phylum Chordata; class Mammalia; order Eulipotyphla; family Talpidae; genus Uropsilus; species Uropsilus gracilis. The sequence goes on along the minus strand of PVHY01012635.1, from coordinate 2,979 downwards.
AGTGAAAACAGGGCCCATATCATGGAAGATGTTGAAGGCCATCCTGAGGGTGTGGAATTCATCAGCTGAGTCATGAGAAAGTAGTAAGATCAAAAATGTAAACAGTGTCAAAAGAATACAATGGAATATTACTCATCAGTTAAAAATGACAAATTCGACGATTTTAAAACAACATGAATGTACTTAGAAGAAATCGTATTAGCAGAAACAAGCCATAAAGAAAAACACAGAAACCAAATGGTTTCACTAATATATGGGATATAGTGAAAAAATAAACAAAAGACTTGAGGAAAAGTCAAAACAAGCTAAGGACCAAACTGAAGTGCACAACCTTGAGCAGGAGGGAAAGGGTGGGGGAGGAGAGGAGGGTGGGGGGTTGTAAATCCCTGGGATTACAATGATGTGAAATTTTTATATAAATAAATTTAATAATTAAAAAAAACAACATGCAACATGACATGTACTCTCTTAACATGACATCTACTTCTTCACAGTTTTTTTTTTTTTTGATTAGGTTTCACTATGTTGCTCCAGGCAGGACTTGAATCCATGGACTCAAGTGATCCCCAGCCTCAGCCTCCCAGGTAGCTGGGATTACAGGTGCGTGCCACCACACCCAGCTATTTCTGGAGACTAGGTCTCGCTATGTTGCTCAAGGCAGGACTCGAACCCATGGATTCAAACGTTTCCTAGTCTTCACCTCCCTTCCTAGGCTGGGATTAAAGGCGTGTGCCACCAGGCTCAGCTTTCTTCACAGTATTTTAAGGGAGTAGGGAAGTAGATCATACTCCCTATTTCTTCCTCCTTCCTATCTATGCCAGTCACCATTCTCTCTGTTTCTGTGAGCTGAACGAACTTAGTGCCTGCATCTAAGTCACACCCCATAGGATTTGTCCTGCTGTGGCTTAATTCACTTAGCACAATGTCCTCCAGGTACACCCCTGCTGTATCTGACAGGACCCCCTTCTTTTTGAAGGCTGAGTAATATTCCAGTAGAAGTATCTACCATCCTTTCTTTGCCATTCACCTGTTTGGGGCATGTAGTTTGTCCTCATAGCTTGGTTATTGTGAAAAATGCTGCAATGAATATGCAGGTACACATATCTCCTCACATCCAATAGGATGGTTATTACTTAAGTAAAGTTAAGTGTAGGCAAGGACGTGGAAATTGGAATCCTGGACATCTGGAATCTGGGTGGGGATGTCAAATGGTGCAGTTGCTAAGGAAAACAGTTGGGGTTTCCACAAAAAAATAATCAACAAAATTAGAACTGTCATATGATTGAGCAGTCCTCCTTCTGGGTCTTTGTCTAGAATTAGTGAAATAAGATTATTTCTGGAAGCACTTGGATAAAGACGGAGGCAGACTGGACATTTGGGGAGAGATGCCCTGAATTCCTTCTGACACTGATGTTGCCAGTGTCTCACAGCCCACAAGGAGAAGAACATGCACCATGTGTCACTCGAGGCTGTCTGAGGTTTCTTTAGGTTTCAGGGAAAACTGCTGCTGAAATAAAGGAGGAACAATTTCCCTGGGTCAAAATCAAGGTCAGCATCACCTCCTCAAACTGGTAACCCTTCTGATTTGAAATCTGATTTTCACTTTCCCCAAGAACATTCCCTCATCTGAATCCTGCCTCCTTTAGAAGACTTGCTTTCTTTAATAACCTGACCCAACTTTAACTATGGACTCTATGACCACAGAGCCTCACAGCCACAGCTGCTGGGAACTTAACAGCACAGGTTCTGACCATGGACAAATGGCCCTGAGGAAGGCCCATCGGGACTAGGTGACCTTGACCGCCAGAAGCCGGGTCCACAGGCCTATGGGAGATACTTGCCCTGGGAAAGTCCTGTATCTGCTGACGTTCCTTGATGCACTGTGTTTTGCTTTGTCTGGGAAAACTGCATAACCACTTTCTCGCACATAGCAATGATTTTCCCTTAGATTTAATGACCACTTATGTCAGGCATTGATCAACTTCTCAATAAAAGGAAGGTGGGTGGGATCAGGGAGAGCAGACTTCAGCAGTTGCTCCCCAGCATGCCCACCTGTATTTGCATCTCCTTCCTGCACTTTCCTGTTTCAGTGCCCATGGCCACATCTCTTGGTGCATGACTGAGCTGGTCATAGCCCATCATATCCCTTTCTTCTAGATTTTCACACCTTCAGAACCAAAGCTGTCTTTTAAGGTTCTTTATAGTCACTCAAGTACCCAGCCAGATGTTTCACACAGTTTGGATTTGGTTAAGGTTTTGATGACTATTTATAATGACACAAGACAAATGAGGATAAAAATAGGTCATGGGAGAGGAACAGAAAAACCATGTGTAAAGAGAAAATGGGATGCAACAGACAACAGGATGCTGTGCTTGATGACATTAGTGGTGGATCAAGTAACTGGGATATTCAGCTTTCAAAGAACTCAACAACGGATATCCTGGGGCACTGGGGATAACATTATGTTTACTTAAATCCTGATAACCCCAAACTGGACTAAGATCCCCAAACCTGAAACTACAGAGCTTGTGCTGAGAATTCCAGGTGAAACAAGGGACAGACTCTTCCTGAGAATGCGTTCATCAATGTGCAATTTGATGACCATTAGATGACCATTTTGTTACTAAAGAAAATCACACAAACCTCAAAACAGCTTATATGATAACAGCAGAGATTCAAGAGTGGGTATCAGCCAGTTAAGTGGGGTGACTGGGATGGTTTTAGTAGGTATCACAATGGCTCATGTTAACATGGAGTCACTCACAAAGTCTTTAGAGACTTTCGTCCTAGTTCATTGCCCTCTTGTCTGAGAGGCAGCATAACCAGAGCAGCTCCCAAGGTCTCTATCCCTTGCCCAAGATGCATGCCAACCTGGCACCAGGAGCCCCTCACCTGTCTATTGCCCTCACCTGTAGATCCCCTGTCTGTCTTAGGCTAACATTTCCTTCTTTCCTTCTTTCCTCCCTTCCTCCCTTCCT
>PVHY01012634.1:0-43850 GCA_004024945.1 Uropsilus gracilis | reverse complement strand
CCGTTACTCCTCCTCCGCACAACTCCTACCCAACCTACCTTTTCAGGGTCGTCCTTAGGGAAGGTTATCAAGAGAATGTGGAGTTCGGGTTCAAACATTTAAGCTGCCACATCGTTTACATGATATCTGTCCTAGAGGATGGCATGATATAGAAAAACTGTCTCCCAGGCCACAACCCCAACTCTGCTTTCTCATGTCTTGTGCCAGTCTCATGAAAAAAAAAAAAAATGACTTGTGAAAACTTTCATTATAGAAGAGACTGTATGTGTTAGGGAGTAGGTGTGGCTCTAGGAGCTCCTTGAGATCAGTGTCTGTGGGTCCGTCCTCTGCATTCCTAGCATCTTAAAAAGTGGGTGCTCAATATAAATCTTTGTTCTTGAAGAAATTCTCCTTTTCTACTTTTCCTGGAGTTTATCCTGATGAAACAGAAGATTTCTCTGGAACCAGCGTACACAAATTGAAACGTTTCCAAGATCAGTCATTTCCTTGTAAATACAGTTAGTCTATACAAAACTGTGTACCACTCCCCAACCCCACCACTAGCCTGTAATCATTTGAGAAATTCGAATTTTCAAGTTAAGATATTGAGACAGGTATTCTGTTACCTGAGTTGTGGACACCTTGCTCTCACTTATTGTGAAGTCAATGAAGCTCAACTTCTAAAGTACTCACTTTCATAACTTCTCAAATATGTTATTTTTATGACCCTAAAATTGTTCTTTCTTGAGATAGTATAGGGTGAGGGGATGTAGAGGATGATACTTTAGGTCTCCTTTTGGGTGAGCAGACAGGTGTTGATGCCCAGGGACAGGTGGCAAAATATCACCTAACAGGCAAGCCTAAATAGCTGTATATAAAGCAGCCTGGGGAATAGGACCTGAAGAATAATAGGATTCAGGTAGGACACAGGATGCGCTGTTGTAAGTGCCTTTGCAGTGTTTTAAATAAACATGAACAGTTATCTTTCCCAGTAAGAAACTGTCCTGTTTTACTGTCTGTATTGAATGACAGTAACAGAACTGGGTTGATATTATGCCTTTTTTTTCTCTCCCCCCCCCCCCCCAAGATCTCAGCAAAACAACTCTGGCAGCAGTCAGGAAAGTTTGTACTTGTTCATGTTTTATAGCGTAACCCCTGCACAGCCTTGTAGAAGACTTTGAACAGACAATGGCAGAGAAGACTGTCAGATAAAGGTATCTCTCCCTCCTCCCTGACTCGGTACCTGGAGACATTTTTGTCTTTCTGGTGAGTGGGACTTAAGGACCATTCTGTCCCTACTTTGTACATCCAGCACAGAGAGATATGATGCTCTTCTAAGTGCAAGACTCTCAGAACATCACAAATACTTCCCTGAGTAAAAGAGTGCCACACTAAAGAGCTCTAGATGATGCTTTCTGAAAGACCTCGATCATCCTGTTCTCATGCTTCTCCCTGCTCTTCCACTCTGTGGGGGCTCTTGCTATGACCAGAAAGGGCAGTGGTGAACGCTCGAAGCAGGAAAGGACTTAGAAGGCATCTAGTGAAATTCTGAGTGTTTGGAAAAGTATTGTGACAGTTTAGGTCACATAACATTTTTGTGGCAGTAGTGGGGGCCAGAGTCCTAATTTAGGTGTCACAATGTCCTTTTGTTTATTCCCCATCCATTCTCCATTCACAAACTTTGCTGAGTGCTTTCTAAGGTAATGGTTTTTAAACTGGGCTGCACATTGTCAATAGTCTTAGGAATTTTAAGAGCTACCAAGTACCTGAATTCTACTCCCAGAAATTCTGATTTAACTGACTCATTAAGAGGCATGGATATTGGATTTTGCACTTGGAATGTATTATCTTACATCTACATAAAATAGAACAGTAACTTCATTATGATTATGTCCCTTTATAGGTCACAATGGCACACAAAATTTAAGATCTAAAAATAAACTAAGAATCTTAATGTTAAATGAGTTCCTCCTGAAAATTCTTAATTTTATCTTTGTCTATTAACAGGTAGTAAATTTTTACTATATAGCATCATATATCATGTCACCTTTTCATAGTAAAAACAGAGGCACAGTAGGAAAAGCAAATCTAAGCACTCTCTATGGGGAGAGGGCCAAAATAGGGGAAGGGATGGGCACAAGAGATTAAGATGATGGTTCATGGATGACAAGGTGGTAGGACAACCACAGCGTATACAATGATGTAAACTATATATATATATATATATATGTGCAATCAAAAAGTGAAAAAAATAACACTCTCTAGTTCGGGATGAAATACATTACCTGAATGTATGTGCATGCATGTATACACACATGCATACACTTATATGAGCTCATCTGGTACATTTTCCCAAGTAAATGAAAGTTTTATTCAAGAATTCTGACAATTTCCATGAATTTTGCAACCACACTCCATTAGTTATGTTAGAAAGGAATTGAGAAGGATATAATTATATAACAATAAATAAAAATTCTTGACAGTATCTATGTTCTGTGTCTCTTAAAGAAAATAATATCCGACATTTCCTTGGTAAAGTGAATTAATAAGACTTTCTTATTCAGGAGAGCAAATGAGTTTTTAAAATTTCAGAGGTGAGTGCAATGAACAGGCAGTTTGAGAATCCCTCTGTTCTGTGCCTCAGGAACAGTTCCTGGTTTTCAAAATACTACAGTCAGCAAACCAGACAAGATACCTACCAATAAAAAGTAAACCCAGAAATTAATAAAAATATAATGGGTAGAAATAAGTGCTCTTCAGGAAAAAAAAAGAGTTCAATGGGATAAGAAGTAGGTGGAATTATAGAAGGGAACAGTTAGGTGAGAGCTCTCCGGTGCCACTTCAGGGGAGACCTAAATCTCAAGAAGCCATGGTAGGAAGAGCGCAGGGAAAAGCATTCCAGGCAGAAGGAGCATCACAATTATGAACCACTTACCTATGTCACTCCAGACCCACGCTCACCCCTCGTCTTGCTTGCTATTATTCAAAACTGGCAAGTAAAAGTTTCATTAGCGGGACCTGGAGTGTGAAACTTGGGTGAGGGTCAGGGGTGGGTGGGTAGTGGAACCTGGAGAATAGTCTCAATAGTAATTTGGTAAAGTATATTGAGAACTTAAAAAATGTCTTTGGATATGATACTCCTACTTTTAGGATTTATGTATATAGGTCTCTATCAGAAGCTTATCTATGAGAGGAAACATCAATTAAATAATCAATTAAATAATCCATAATATGGAAATAGTTAAATATAGTATATTCACTTGCAGCAACATCATGCTGCCAATAAAAATGCTCACTCAGTGGGCCATGAAGGAAATGCTAAACAATATCTGCCTGTTAAAAAAAAAATCATGAAAACATTTAAGATAAACTGGAAAAATATTTATTTTCTGTGGCAAGAGTTCTTAAAAATAAAAGAAAATTTTAGTAGAAAAATGAATAAATAAATGAAAGATGTATTCTAAGCTTTATATTAAAAAAATTGGAATGAGGTACCATCACACAGAAGAAATCATTGTTTTAAAAACCTTTGACTAATTCCATAACACACCTTCATCAATGAATAAGTGCTACTAGAGTTCAAGAGGCAAAGTTTATTTTTCACTAAATATCCGCTTTACCTTTTGGCACCAAGAATGGTTGCAGAACTTTCCAGTAGCATTAGGAGCTCTCACGGTGATTGGGAGGTATTACCAGTATTTAGCACCCAGTCATATTGATGTCAAACTCCTGCATTGATATTGGATCATAAAATTTAATTTGACCAGAGGAATGTGGGAAGATAAGAAATTGTGCCAGCTTGGAGAGGAAATGCTAAGATCTGTCTGTGTTTCTCTCACTTTCTTTTCCTCAGTCTATCATATCATGAGAGCAACCCTCTGTGACCATTGCTTCCTCTACATGAGTCCTTGACTGGAAAATAAGTATCAGAGAAGGAATGGGGATGTGAGGCCCCAAGTCCTGCTGAACCTAGTCAAGCCAACCCCATGAGATGCATCAGTGTTTATTGTGAGCACTGAGATTTGTGAGTGGTTTTTTTGAGCATCATCAATTTGGTATAACCTGTCCCATCCAGGCAGAAGGGAGAGCTGTCTTTTCAGATTCCTTAACATTCCATCTCTGCTTGGAAAACACTGGATATGGAAAATGAAGAAAACAGAACTGCAGGGTGAAGATGCACACACACTCAACAAATAATCACATCAAAAATTGTATGATGTCATGGGGAAATAAGTTCCATTAGTGAGGAGCTGGAAAACAGAAAGGAACAGAATGATTGAGTGGAAGTAAGAGATGGTTTCTCTGCAGAAAGGTAACATGTAAGGTCTGGGTTTTGTTTGAGTTAGACAGAGTAGAGTATTTCCAGTCAGGGATCCCACATAGAAGACTGGGGGAACTTGGTGTCTGAAAGATAAGCCCAGAAAGGGCAGGGGCAGGAGGCCAACTGAGTGCATCCTGGATTGGACCTCATGCATCACTAGTGGGGATTTGGATTTCACCAAAATGTGATGAGAACTATCATAGGGTTTTAGAAAGTAATTATTTGGCAAATTAGCATATTAGTCCTATCACTGGAGTCAATAACCTTTGATCTATAGAAATGAACCTTGAGTTTCAATGAGTGACCTTGAGTTTCAAGTCTCCATGTTATGGGGACTTGGTAAACAGCATGAGCCAAAGTACAACTCTCTGGAAATGGAAAAAAAGGAGACAATTGAATCAAGGAGTTCTTTTCTATTTAAACCACATTTATGTAACATTATCTCAGACATTACAATCTCATCAAACATTCACATGAAACTAGATAAAAAAACAAAATTACTGTGAAAAAGAGACCAAAAATAGTTTTTCTAAAGCAATAGGAAGGATATTAAATTAGCAATAAAACATATTTTACTTTTTTCTTCTCAAAATAAGAGGAAAATAATTTACTAGACGATCCACACATGTATTATAGATTTATGAAATGTTATCTTAAGGACTTTAAGACAACCCCTTCACCCTAGTCATGACAAACTGCCACAGTGTTTCAGGATTTTTTAATTGGATTTAAAAAAACAAAAATCCACATCATTCCATTTAAAAATAATATGACAAGGAAGTAATTATAAGATTGGCATTTAAATGATCTAAAATTATAAAACATCACCCTAAAAATTATAACAAGTTTCCATAAAAGTCACTGTATTATCAATTAACAGTAATAAAATGACGAGAAAAGGAAATTAGAATTACCCGAATATGAAAAACTAATGGTTCTGGATCTTCAGAAGTCAAATTGTTTCAAGATGGAACCAACCTGAAAAGTAACTCACTTCTGTTCTCAGGCTGTAAGGACAGCTGACTGAATCCAGTGTGGGGGCAGTCACATTTCTTGTCCTCAGCAAGTAGTGATGGGCCAGTGAAGACAGTAGAGAGAACTCTTGAGAGGTTCTTCTTCCTTCAGATTGAGAAGGACTGACGTAGTTCTCTTCTTAAGAACTACGTGTGCGGACTGGAAGAGTTGCAAACATTGTTTGATGTAGAAAAATACTGATGGCATAAATACTCATCAAAAGAAGAATGGGTCTGCAATTTGCAATTATCTCCACACAGTTGATTAATAGATACAGGTAAAAACTAGCTAAAGTTACCTATGGATAAATATGAAAAACACAGACACACATCAGATATACTGCAGATTTAGTTTCAGACCATGGTAATAAAGCAAATATTATAGCGAATTGAGTCACAGAAGTTTTTTGTTTCCTATTTTATATAAAAGTTATATTTACACCAGACTGTAGCTTATTATGTTCACAGCAGCATAAATGTGCATACCTTAATTAAAAATGTTTTATTGATAAATATATTAGCCATCATCTGTGACTTCGTTGAGTCATAATTGCTTTGCTGGTGGAGAATCTTATAAAAAACACAATATATGCAAAGTTCAAGTAAGTAAGTGAATTAAACGAGGTGTGTTTGCAAATATAGAGTCGAGATTTTAAGAAAAGCAAGAAACAATGAATTTTTAAATTTGCAAACATTTAAAATTACATAATGTTGTGCTATGGCTACTTAAATATGTAGTAAAAGTGTGAACTCATGCATGGGGATTATGTTCATGGCTAGTTTTCTCTGGGCAGAGAGAAGGAGCAAGAAGGGAGCAGGAAGTAGTATCAGTGAGCATCAACTCTACTGTAATGTTTTACATTTTAGGGAAAGAAGATCCAAGGCAAACATGATATTATATCAATATTTGATAAAAGTGAGCAAGAAATATGTATAATATAGTATCCTTATTTTGGCATACTTTAATGATCTTATAATAAAATGAAATTAATAAAAACCACTAAAATGAACTTAGAGATGATAATTAGAAGACATAGTGAGTAGATTCATCTTTGAAAAAATCTGACTATAAACTAAAGAGAAATAAGATATTTAGAGTGGTGGGATTGATGGAATTTGTCTCTTTGGGTTTTTTTTTTTTTCATGTGTGTGATGCAAAGACTCAAGTACCTTTTACTAAATTGCAGAGAAGAAGTCAGTTAAGGAAAAAATGTTGAAACACAGATTTGAAACATGCAGCCTTAGTTCCCACAAATCTCCCTTAAAAAAAAAAAACAAAAAACCCAACGTTTCTTTCTCCCCATTTAAAGTCAGTTCCTTGAGAAATGACATCAGCTCTGTGTGTTCTGTTTATCTGCATGTCAGAGCCTGCATTGAACAAGTATACTGTGGATGGATGGATGGATGGATGGATGGATGGATGGATGGATGGATGGATGGATGGATGGATGGATGGATGGGTGGATGCATGGATGAATGGATATGGGTGAACAGAAATTGAAGGTAGTGTGACAGTGTTAGCAAATGTGTTCATCAGAGTGGCCACCAGGTGGCAGATCTGACAGTCAATGATTAGCATTTCAGAAAAGGTGTTGATAGTTATGAAATAATGGACTAGTTGTAACTTTCCCCCTATACTTATACAAGCTTATGTAAGTGAATATACCTAATATTTAAGTAGAAAATAAAGTGGGGCTAACCTGTCACCTATTGAGTGCTTATTTCAAATTTCAATAAGAATCTTCATTGGTAAAGGAGCTTTTGCTGCCAACTTAAAAAAAAAGTCTTTGTGGGATAATAATCTACTGTGTTATCAGGTTAACAGGCAGGCACCTTATTAAACCTGGTTTCCTTCCACCAACTCTTATATCTCTAGTTTTAGCTTATGAGCTGTGAATTGCCAGAACCCAAATCCGGTAACACTTGCATTAACTTGTGGTTAAAAGGGGAAATGAGCACAAGTACCCATCCTTTCTCTCTTAAAATACAAATAAAATGATAGGAAAAATGTAATTCCACAAGGACAAAGAGAATGGAGGAGGATACAAATACTATTTGAAGCAATTTTATGAAATGGGTTTTACTAGGTACAACAGGAAAGGAACCTGGTTTTCCTGTCATTCATATTCTTGAAAGTTGCTCTGTTAAATTTCCTTTCCCTCACATATGGATGAGATATTGTGCATATTGTAAGTTTCTTCTCAGCACTTTAGGAGATCAAAATACGTCATTTAAAAAACAGTCCGTATACATCATCTTCAATATCTCATGTAATTCACACCTTCTACCTCATTCCAGCTTGTGTTTAATTGAACTACATTATCTGGCAGTGATGACTCTGGATGGAAGGTGCCCCAAAATTAACCCACTCTGATAAAGATGCTTTTCCAGGATCCAGCTTTGCCTACTGTCTCATAGAACTTTTGACCTTCAAGTTATCACTATAATTCAGTAGGTGAAGCAACATGAAGCTAATACCTTATGATTTTCTCTTAATTTTCCTTCCACAAACTCCTGATGCAAACTCATTCTAACAGTGTAGAGATTATAGAAGGGGTTCTTTCAAGCTCATTTTTACTTTACTATTTTCCACTTAGTTTTGGGGAAAAGTCAGATCTCCATTCAGTCTGATTATGGAAGTTTGACCATTCTCAATCTAGTCTCTCTTTTTCTACACAAGTACCTTCAAGCAGTCTTAGGTAATTAGAAACCACCTATCTGATCTCTTTGCTCATTCCCCCCCCATCCTCCTTAACACATCCCCACTTAATTAACTTGCTAAGTTCAGAGTATATAAGTCTAATTCTCCCCAAAACATTCTTTTCCCCACACTTGGCCCAGGTTGCAGCATAGGTTTCTGTAGTTCTGTTGAAACTGGCTGACAGCGATGTTAATTTCTTGATATAGACAACCTCAGGGTTGAGCATACATTAATTTCTCCTTGGTTGGTCTATGATATAGGGATTATTAGCTAGTTTTAATGTTCACATTCTCATACACATCTCTTAAAAAAATACCTGTCTCATGTTGAAGAGTCTCTAGCATTATCTATCTGTCTGTCTATCTATCTATCTATCTATCTATCTATCTATCTATCTATCTATCTATCTATCTATCTATCTATCTATCTATCTATCTATCTTCACCATCATCACCTATCTTCATATATGTGGTAGTGGCAAGAGGTGGGCTAAAGCATATGATTGTTTCACCATCTTGTGGTGAGCCTTGTAAGAATAGCCTACCAATTTCCTTTGGAATATGAGGGTGAACTCATTTTGTGCTTTGAGCCTTGCCCAAAATTCTAAATTTATTTAAAAATATCTCCTTTAACAACCTTGTATACTACAATCACACAATTGTAATTATAGATCATTATAATTCTAATGAGTAGTAATTGGACTATAAAAGGGAGTTCTTAGAAATTAAAAAAATCTCAATAAGAGAGTTGGAAGATTGAGTCAAGAAAATGTTCAAGAAATCAGACATCCTAATAGAAGACAAAGGGGGTGGCAATTTAAAATAATAGTAATTAAAGAAATGGTCAAATTGAAAAGATCCTCCAAATGTCATGAATAATCAATTAAAAAATGATTCTTAGTATATATTGTAATGCCAAAAGAGTAGCAGTAGAGAGATGGTACTAAGATTTTACAGAGAGCAAGATCAGATCACATAGCAAAGGAATAGAATCAGAATAACATGATTTCTCAGAAATTAGAACACCGTAGAATAATGCATTCAAAATTCCAAAGAAAAGAGGTTTTTGAACTAGAATTCTGTACTCTGGTGTGATTTTTAAAAAATACATATTTAAACATGTAAAATGTATTGGTTGCAATGCAGTGTCCATTCTGCCTCTTCCCTCCCTAGTAGAACCTTGTTTGGCTTAAAATGTGCTCAGTTAAATTCTGTTTTTCTCAGTCTCCCATGAAGATTACAATAGATTTGTGATCCACTTTTGAGAAATAAAATTTATTTATTTGTTTATTTATTTTGAGACTAGGTCTCACTATTTTTGCCCATGGAACCACAGGCTTATGTTGCCTGGGGTACTACGGACTCATGCAATTCCCAGCCTCAGCTTCCCAGGTAGCTAGGATTACAGGTGCGCACCGCCATGCCTAGCTATTTTTTGGGACTAGGTCTTGCTGTGCTGCCCTGGGTGGAACTCGAACCACAATCCCCAGACCCTGCTGCGACTCTATAAGTTGTCGTTTACAGGTACGCACCACCGTGCCCGGTCAGAAATAAAATTTAACTGAATGTTTTCTAGGAAAAGTCCTTCATGGGGGCATGATACTGCATACTCATCATTAGTCCCCTTCTGTTTTTTCCCCTCTTCTGTTCTTATCTTCCTGCCTGGTGAAGATCAAATGAGAATAGCATGTGTTTGCCTTATCTTTACAAGGTCTTGTTCACCTGTGTATATTATCCTAAATTCCGTGACTTTCCACTTTCTGTTCTTTAAACTCGCCTTGAAATCTTTCATTGCCTGACCACCAACTCTTGCTTTGATCAAAGCTGCTGATAATAGGTCTTATTGGTGTCTGTGTCTCAGTGTCCAGTATTGTAGGATCTCAGTTACAGATTTTTTGAATGAATAAGTGAACCAAGAGTGAATAAACATCCTTTTCAGTTATCATCATCCCTGCCACCATCCTTCAGTACCTTTGCACAGACTTCACTGTGTGTTTTCCATCTCTTATTGACAATTTTCATGATTCCAATACCCACAAAACCCTTCTAACCTCTAATCTCAATGGGTCTTGACTTTCAAGGGGAAGAAGTAAATGACCCCTAAGTTTTGTTGCTTCTTGAAATGTTCTTCTCTTGTAACTTTTAAACTCTTTTGATCAGAATAACTACAATATCTTCATTCATTCCGTGACACTATCTTATAATTTATTATGTGAGCAATTCAGTCTCCTGACTTAAAAGAACTCACTTATCAAAAATAGTCTGTGGATTTTATTTCCCCTTCATAATCTATTCCCAGGATGTCTTCTTACCTTAACCTCATGCTGCTTCCCTAAATTTCTTGCCTCTTCTTTAGCCTACCCACAATTTTCCTGTTTTTAGGGATTATCTACCCTATCCTCCACTGGTAATTGTGCTTTTGATCCCTTTAGCCTCCAACCCTTCATCTTAGTCAATTAAATATATACCCATTGTCCCAGTAGCAGTTCCAAAATCACTTTCTGCTTTGAGGAATCCCCCAATGATTCGAGCAGAATTAGTCCTTGGGTTGTCTGTAACTAGAAAAATATCTTTGCTGTCTACTATCACATTTATCAGGGCTGTTAATTTTATATAGACTATCTGCTCATGTACATTCATGGAGGGTGCTCCCCTTTCTTTAATGCTCACAGACCTAGCACACAGTGCCTGGCATGAGTATGTGTTCAAAAATTGTTAGATGAATTGAATTGAGATTCAAGGAGCTATCCCTGACTCTCATTTAAGTCTAGTGTCTTGTGGAAAAAGGCAGAGGCAATGCATATCTACTCCCTTAGGATCACTGCCTCATAATTATTTTAAAAGTTTTCTATTTTATCAAAGAGCCTTAGAAACTGCTCCCTTTCAAAGCTCCACTAAAGTATTATTTTCCCAATTAATTATTACAGAGGGATAACTATTGCATAAATCAATTCTCAACTTAGTTTGATCATGATCGCTAATGAAATAGATTGGAGAAATGGAGCCCCAAAGAGAATGTTTTCAGATGAATAATATATTTTATTTGTCAGCAGTCCTCAGACTCAATTTATGTTGAAATTAACTGAAAGTGGATTGCAAATAATTGTCAGCTCATTGTCAGTCTGCATTTCCAAGGCCCAGAATAGATAGAATGACGAAAGGTAATTTCGTTTTTCTTCATAATTGCTTCTGGATAATACCAGAGTCTTTGAAGGAGAGCATGAGCCTGTGCATTTTGAAAATTGCAAAGAAAATACAAAGCTAGTACTGAATACCAAAAATTCTCAATATGTCAGATGTAGCAGAATTAATATTTCCAGGGTTCTTTGCAGTCTTATGCACTAAACCTGTCTAAAACAAGTAACATGATTTTAGACTTCAGATATGAAAAGCACTCACCTGTCAACAATGATAGAATGGAAATCTGAGTCCAATTAGTTTTATGGCAATTTTTAAAAGGGATTAAAAAGCAAACAATGTAGAAAGTTAGGCAAAGGTTTTCCATACTTAAAATTACTAGAGAAGAGAATACTCTCCAGTCAATGAAGAAGAAAGAACTTTGAAAGAACAGATGCAGAAAATGAGCAGACAGTGGCAAATAAAGAAAGGCAAAAATAAAATAACTCAGCTTTATGTCACTTTTTTATATTTTTCTAAAAGATAAATTAAGATAAAAGAGATTGTCCCCTCAGGACAGGCGCCAACCCTCAGAGTTCACCTCATTTTCCCAGCTCCCCCACTGGGAGTTCCATTTCTGTGCCTCTATTTCTGTTAAGTGAGATTGGGTGGCTCTCTCCCACCTGGACAATTTTCCCATGCTGGGTGGAAGTGGGCCATGGTATGCTGGAGAGGGATCTGGGCCAGATTGGGAGTAGGGAGGGATAGGGGCAGAAGCTTGCTATATAGGAAAAAGAAAAGAAAAAGGAAATCATTGCTTTTTGAAATGCCACAAGTCACCAAGTACTAAAAGGCATTGAATCACTGTGCTGTGTCAGGCTTCCAAACATCACTTTCCAGTGTCCTTCATTGAATAATACCTTGTTAGTGATGCCTTCCCACAGGGTTTTCTGCTTGAAATAGGGTGCATATTGCTTCCTCCTTTTAGAGAATCATAATGCACATTAGCATAGGAAATACTCCTCAAAATTCTGCACTAGAAAACCTGACAAACTTTGGCCAATGCTGTGTGGTCTCTTACTTTGGGGGGACATTTCCAAATCCTGCAATGAGAGCATAATACTGTAGTGTATTGAGCGCTCATTCTCTATTTTTCTTATTTGATTATACAGTTCATCTTAAAGTTAACTTTATAAATTAGAAATGGTAAGAAATTAACAATAAAAACCTAACAATGTACAGTAATAGAAGTTGGTGAATATGTTCTCTCTCTTTCAAAATTTCTTATTGCTTGTAGCATTTTCAGACCTGTTTGACCGTAGGTAGTTAAAATCACAGGAAGTAAAACCCTGATAAAAACCTACAGATTTCTTTGAGTACAGATGATGAACTAGGCCAGGGGGTTTGGGGCCTCCCAAGGCTGCTCTTGGTTCTTATCCCAGTAGCAATGAAAGAATTCATCTAAAGACCAGAGTTATGCAGAACTGCAGGACATTTATTGACAGATAAGGGAAAGGACAGGAAAGCTTTCTGAACAGAGAGGAGTCCCAAATGGGTAGCCACTGAGTGGGCAAGAAATGGTGTTTATATGGGTATTGTAAAAGTTGGGGTTCAGCCACTGAGTATCTCCTGCTGCTTGTGTTGGGGCTCATGGGGTCTCCTAGGTTACTGAAGCCCCTGAGTCTCCCAGGTTACGTGGCTTGTCTTTCTGGACACAAATTTGGTTAATTGCTTCAGAATTATGTTATTGTGTTGGTGATCTGATCACTCCATTTTTAATTATATTAGGGGCACCCCAAATCCAACTGATTGTTTCTCAATCATATTGATAAGTTGAGTTGGCACACCTTAGATTTGGAGGCACCTCCTACTTCCAACTGACTGTTCCTTATTCAGATTGATAAATGGGCAGATAGCTAAATGGGTTTGGGGGCTTGGGACATCGTGTTTCTAACCAACTGTCTGTACTCATTTCCTCACTTCCTCCTTCAATATCAGTGATGTTTCTGGGAGCACTGGTGTTGGCACACAAGCCTGAGAGCCTGGAGCACCAGATGATGACACCAGCTAGTTACATAGCAGGGGGTTGGCCTAGATGTTCAGTGCAGTCCATCCCTAGAGGCTCTCTCTGGGAGAGGAGAGGTATATGTGCAGGATCTTGTGTGCCTGTGGGACACTGGCTCCATAGCACTGTTTTCTTGTGGAAAATAGGCAGGAAAAGTGAGAAGTTAAGGTCTGTAGTAAAGAGGTGAATCCTCCAAATGCAATTTGGAAATTATCTTCTGCAGACCTTCAGTGGTCAACTGAGCCTGCAGATAAATTGTCTGAACTGAAAAACCACTCTTTTCTGAGCAACCTGTGAGGTGTCACCTCCTTGAAAGCCCCTTTGTAGGTCTTGCAGCTGAGGGCACTGGCCTCAACATGGTTCCCGGTGGCTGGCCACTCTGAGCCTACCCAGCCTCTCGTGCTTTCCTCCCACCATTCCCTCTCACAGCTCCCCATGCTGCAATCCTTCTGGTATTCTTTCAGATCTTCCAGAAGTCAGGTTTTTCTCACCTCAGCATCTCTTAGAGTCTCATTTTGGTGTGAACCCTTCTGTGTGTTTCTGGCTCCCTAAGGGGAGCTGCCCTGGCTCTGTGGAACATTGTAATTTTTTACTACTTTTACTACAAATTGTATGGGGGATATTTATTTATATTGTATTGAAGCATAACATACGCTCAGTAAAATGTATGATCTTGAAAAAATTTCCCATGTACATAACACCCAGGACACGTTACAGAACATTTCAAACATCCCAGAAGGTTGTGTTCATACCCCCCCCCCCCCCCCGCAGCCGGTGATTCTCTTTTCTAAAAATCCTCTTCATAGGCTAGTTTCCTTGTCCTTGGACTTCTTACAGATGCTCACCATTGTGGTTGTGAGGAAAAGAGGGTGAGTGGTGCATGGATGTTCTCACTATCTCAGCCTCAACAGTGGGTGCAGGTGACTTACTAAAGGAGCTGGAGCATTTCAACTTGGAGCTGGATACCTACCTGCCTGATGCCAAATGTTGAGAGGCTGAAGATCTTGGGAGTTGGAGGAGCTGACTACACTGCCAGGGGGAGCGAGCAGTCAGTGACAACATCTGGAGGCCGCAACCTTGCTTGGAGTCCATATTAACCTTCAGAGACTTGCACCCCTTTTCCTCTTTCCAAACATCACACAGATTCCTCTTCTCACACTAACTCAGCACCACTCAGAGAAGATCATTCTGCTAACTTGTATTTCCCACTGGTTAGTCTTACTTTGTTTCTGCAAAGAAGTGCTTGTTATTTTTTTAAAAATAATATATATCTTTTTTATTGAATAAGTTTTGTTTACATTTGTCTTTTGGGTGTTCCTTCCCCCTCCCCCACCCCACTCCCCTGGTCTCTCCATCTCTTCTTTCACTGCCATTTACTGTTTTATTTTTAGTCCCTTGGGTTCTTCCTCTTCTTTCCTGTAGCAATGTCCTTTTCTCCGGTGTGGACATGGTTTCCTGGGACACAGTGGCCTGTGCTTAGTTTTCCAAGTGTCTTTTCACTGCTGGCCACCAGTTCACACATGATCGTGTTCTTTCAGTGCCTCCTCCTTCTTTCTGGTTAGCTGCTCGGGCCCATCTTCTCTCATACTTTGCTCCTTCTTTGTTTTGTTGTTCTGGTTGCTGGTGTTGGGAGCGTTTCTCCCGGTCAAAGTTTGTGCACCATTTTTTTTTTTTTTTGATCGAGATAGGCCCTGGTAGATGTTTGGTCCTGTTTGTCATGGGGCCACAGCCCATCTCTGTGGCTTTCCTCAATCCCTAAAGTGGGAGGGTCCTTTGATCATGCTGAAGGCATCTCTGAACAGGAAATTCCATTTGCATCGTTGTAGATCACAGTGGTTGTATTTCTGCAGTAGTTCATCTCTGTAATCAGTCTTATGGTCCTGTGTCCCATGGATCTGACATGTTCGTTGTTCTGGAATACTTCGTTTTTCACCTCTGTATTCGTGTGCAATTGCCATTGAGTCACTGATTTAGTTGCTTCTGGTGAGGGTCGACTGGATTTGGAGAAGACCAGAGGAAATGACCCCAACCACCCACAACCCCCACCCCTGTCAGGGCAACCCTCCCCCCCAGCCACTTCTGGCAGGGAGGGCTCAGTGCCCGGCAGCTACGCGCCCCTCCCCTTCCCTGGCAACCTCATAGTATGATGTCGGGAGGGTGTTCTCAGCCGCTCCCAGCCACCCTAGCACATGGAATAACCCCCCTACCTTGTGCTCCCGAAACTCCAAAAGAAGCGCGGCAGGCTGGATGACTGAGAGCTTTCGTGCCCGGCCACATGGCTGAACCGGGCATCAGAAGCGCTTGTTATTTTGCTGGGGACAAGTATTTGTGATTTTTGGTGTCCTAGTGAAAGACAGGAGGCGGGAGGGAATTCTGGCTACCTGAGGATCCCTCGACCCTCAGTCTATGGTGAAAGCTTCACTTGCTGGGGATCTTCCAGTCAGGATTCAGACACTTTTGATGTCTCTCTGGCTTCCTGTGGGAATCAGAGAGCTAGTGAGCTAAGGGAAAAGCTATGGGAACTAAGAAACATGTCCAAGGGCCGGGCACGGTGGCTCGTGCCTGTAAGCTTCAGCCTATGAAGCGGCCGGGGTTACGGATCTCGGTTCGAGTCCCGCCTGGGGCCCGTAGCGAGACCTAGTTCCAAAAAAATACAGCTGGGAGTGGTGGCACGCGCCTGTAATCTCAGCTACCTGGGAAGCTGAGGCTGGGGATTGCTTGAGTCTGTGCTACCCCAGGCAATGAGAGCCTGCGGTTCCACAGGCAAAAATAACGAGACCTAGTCTCCAAAAAAAGAAAAGAAAAGAAAGAAACATGTCCAATGGGTTTAACAGTTTCTCAGAGTATTCCCCTGTGGTCAATGGAGCCTCATGTCTGCTCCCCAAGCTACCTGAGGCCTCAGCTCTGAGTGTTTCAGTATTCTAGGTAGCAAATTGCTACCCATTTTTTCCCCAAGGGGGCTTGGGAAAGATCTCTCTTCCTTTTGTCAAGCCAGAAAGTCACTTGTCTGTTTCCCGGCTTCCAAATATGTTGGCATTTTTTATTTGTAGTTGCTAGTTTTCACCCACTGAGGTTGCTCTTGCTCTCCTGCTTTTGCAGGTTCAACTTTTTTAACATGAAATCTTTCCATGTTAGCTGTGTCTCAGAAAGAGGTCAGGATTAACATGTATGCTCTACTTACCATGTTAAACACATTTTCCCATTTTCTGCTTACTCCCTAGCCCCTGGGCTGGTTTCTCACCACCAAGGGACTTCTGGTTTGAGTTGCCACTGGCCTTCTAAGTATGAGGTGAGTCAACTCTTTTCAACCCTTGTCCTGCTTAAGTTTTCTGATTCCCTACCTTGCCTGCACTTATTTCCTACTCTCATCTGGTGGACTTTCCTTCTATGCTGGTTCTCCTGAGAAGACCTAGTTGCTCCCTCGGTTTTCTTTGCTGGCTCCTCTTCCTTGGTTCATTCCTTCAATGATGTACATTCCTTGGAGTTTAATCCTTGGACTGCATTCACACCATGATTTCTGAGATTGTGTTTATACGTAATCCTCAAATTTTTATCTTGATTTGTGTTAGATCAATATCTCATGTTATAAATAACAGAAATCAGAATCAAATTTGCTTATGATTAAAAGGGAAGTTCATTCAATCTTTTATGTAACTGGACTCAATTGTGATGCTTGGAAGCTATGTTCACCCTGGGGTTTCTCTCTACCTTGCTCAGGTCTACTTTCCAAAACACTGACCTTGTGCTTCTACAGTGCCACATGGCAACAAGTTAACTACTGACTGCTACATGATGTCTCAAGATTCTAGGAAAAGAGGGTGCTTTGTGGAGAGGTGCTTGTGGAACATGCAGGTTTGCTGGGACTGCCCATGCACCCATCTCTGTTGGAGGGCATGGGAGACCATCTTCTTGGACTAAGAAACCAAACAGTATTTCTTTAGAGTAGGAGTGGAGAACTGGCTCTTCAGGAAGGGTGAGGTGAGGAAGGGCTGCATGGAGAAGGAGATAGGCATTCATTTCGACAATTTCATTAAAGAGGTCTAGATTCAGAACACTAGCACTGTTATCTTTAAGCTACTTGACCCTTCCTTATCTATAAAATGAGGATAAAGGACTTCAAGGCTTTCCAGCTACCATAACATTTATTTTAATTCTATTAATAATGGACACATAAAGCAGAACCTTTGGCAATGACTCTGGGCAGTCTGGAGGCAGCAGAGCATGGTGGTTAAGAATGTGAGCTCTGGTTCAGATGACCTGGGTTCTTTTTGTAGCCATCATCCAGGGATTGCTTCATGGGTGTGTGACATGTGCAGTCCCATGTGACCCCACAGGCAGAGCACCTCAGTCTTAGCTTAATGTTGCTGCTACTGACTTGAAATTCTTGATAATTTTGTCTCTGAACTGTGTTTTATAAGTGAAGTCTGACAAATCCTTGGGGCACGTTGGTGAGTAGAAAAGATGAGAGCAGTGTGGGTATCTGCTGTCCCTTACCACCTCACTCTCTTGTAGGGTTTACAATGCCTCATGAGAACAGAATTCTGGGGAACCCATAGCACATGAGAGTTCAGTGAAACCAAAATAAGTCTTGTGTATGACTTACTTTCCATTTGACCAGAAAGAACCCAGGAATTTGAGGACACAATTACAGGCAAACTGTACCCCATTTTTCTTATTGTAGTTCTCTGTTAGCCAAACATGCAAGCTGCAAATAATGACACAGAGGAAAAAATAATTGTAACTCCTTTTTCTTTTAGTTCTTTCTTACTCAAAAGTTAGAGTGTTGGTAGCATGTACACAGATCAAGTGAAATAAAACACTTGAGATAGTTTTGTGCAGCGGATCTACTGTTCTTGAGAGCAAAACACATGAACAAACAAAATAATGAGTGACATCATTTTGGTTATTCTGCATATCAGTTATATGCTCTTGTGTTTCAATTTTAAACATTGTACAATATAAAGAATGTATGGTGAAATTCACACTAATAGCGTACTATGAACGTTTCTTTGCTTAGAAAATTAAGCAGCAAATTAAAAAAGTCATCAGTTGAGAGGGGAAAAGAAAAAACTTTATATTTTCATTCCTTTAACAAGATATTGGCTCCTGCTTTTAGAATAGGAGACCCATATTATTATTTTGTGCTGAATCTTGGAAAATTGGTCCTGCACTAGCAAATTATTTTACCTCTCACTGCCTCAGTTTCTTTATCTGCAAAATAGGGACAGTAGTAGTATTTCAATCATTCAGCTATTGCAAGAATGAATGATGCTCAGCCATCACCCCACAGGTGTGAGCTTTTAGTACAGAGCTGAATTGATATAGAGTAGATCTGTAAGTGAGTTATCATTCAATCTTAAATCTCCCTCAACTGTGCCTTTCTGTAAACCAAGTTTGTCTGATAATTCCCTCTCCTGTACTTGATGGCATGCTGAGTTGGCACACCAAGAATTTTTTACCATGGTATGTTAATGGACTTATTTATCACTTAGGAGATACTATTGAAATTACTAGACAAAATGCTTTAGTTAGGATGGATTACTTTTGTTGCAAGATAAATAAATTCAAGAAAAAATATTTCAGGGGGAAAACATTGTGGACTTAATTTTTTCAATTACAAGTAAGAGTGGCAAGGTAAGAATTGAGCTATTGTCTATGCGAAAAACCAGAAAAGGATACTTTCCATTTCCCAACAACAGATGGCGATGTCGCTAAGCACATAGGGGACAAAGTGCCTTGTTAGCGAATTCTGTGATCAAATGTGAGGAAGCAAAGCCATAAACAACATATGGAAAACAATGAATATTTTAATTAGGTGTTAATAACTGAATATTGAATCCTTGTCTTCCACCTAACTCAGAACAGTGTTATGACAGCTAATTAATAAGTAATTGTAAAGGAAATGATTAATTATTTACAGTAATAATTAGAATAGCTTACACGCTTGTGATCATGAAATGGTTTTCTAAAGTAGATGGATGCAAAGCAAGTTATTGTTCTGCTATTGAAGGTATTGTGGCACCTCTTTTGGTATAATTTCTATTATCATTCCACACTGTTTAGATTTATCAAGCAGGTACTATCATGCATTGGTTCCATCAAGTTTCATTCTAGCCATGCATTATAAAATACTGGTTTTTGTTTTTCAACAAGGATCCTCTGTCATCTTATTTGAAGTTATGTACATAAGGGTAATAATGTGAGAGCTTCTTCATGTAGGAGAACTCTGGAAATCTCTCAACCATAGAATAAACCAAAACAAAACCCTGGACCAGAAGAATGAAGCCTTCCCCTAGAGTCTCTGTTTCTAGCGTCTGATTCTCATAGATGAAAATAAAACCAAAAAGCAAGTATATACGCCTGAACTCCTCCTCCTCCTCTTTCTCATTCCATATTTCAAATCTCTTTGAACTGCCTCATGTCTTCAGGATATAATGAAATCCCTTCCCCTGGAAGGAAGCCACAAAAGATAGATTTCAAGACCTTTCCCTTTCCTCTCTGCTAGTAGCAGAGCTAATGCAGTTTACTTATTAGATGAGTCACCATGGATACTGATACACTCAAGCCAAGTCTACCCGAGTGAGGGGAATTGGAGAATTGAGGCAATTATCCTCATAATTTAAATAAACAAAGTCCCCCTCCTTTTGTTTCGGTTACCTGAATTTTTCAGGTAATTGTCCTGAATTATTAAAGGTAGTTCTTGCCTCAATTACCCTATTAAATTAGTAACATAGTTCTGGAATTTTTTACTATGAAGCATTTTAAGAATGTATACCCATGGCAAATGTATTCCTTTGCTCTCTATTTTATCATCAAGCATTTCTACCTGACCTTTGGGTAAACTAGGGAATAACTGAGATCTACGATGAAACACTTTTGAAAGGTAGACTATATCCAGAACAGCAAATGCTTGCTTGGAAAGACTAGATATTCTCGTTTAGACAAAGGTTTTATAATGCCATGTCCTTCTTGACAAAACACCCTCAGTATGTTCTCCGTGGACCGTGTGTTTCCCCACTGGCCCTAGTCCAAGCCATAACCTGCATCAGTGCTTCCAATTCAGATTTTACCATTGGTCTTGGCTGCCTCTCTTCAACCTATCTTTCTTCTTAGGCCATGGCCCAACTTTGCCAATGTGAATTCCTTATCTTATTATTCTCCTAACTTAAAGCTGATGTGAGCAATCTGGGGTGACAGAAGACCTTGGTAAGAGCATGACTGTTAATTCCAAATAAAGAGGCATCATTCATTGTTTATTTAGTATCCATATTCAGTGGCTTCCCTGTTTATCTTTAGTGATTTTGAAATCACTATTGTTAGGGTTCAAAGAGAACTTGGGATGGTAGTTGTTAAGGGGTCAACCGAGAAAAATTAGAATCTTCATATAATTTTCTATTGTGAATTTTTGAAGACTGATCACAACTTTTCTCCTTTGCTGCTTCCTGCCATACATTTTACTCTGTAACTCAGTATGGAGTGCTCTGTGGCTCCCTTATCTCTAACTTCTTCCCACACTCACCAGCAGGAGATGACACTATTGCTTGATCAGAAAACAAACATCTGTCTGATTAGACAGCATTTGTTAGCAGAAAGGTTGTGCTAACAGACCTGGGTTTCAGTGGTTTTCTCTCACTTTACTGATGGATCCTTGAGAATATACCTGACTTTCCCTGAACTTCAACTTCTTTTTTTTTTTCACTATGAAACAAGATTATCAATATGTATCTTATAGGATAGTGATTAGAAATAACATGCAAAATGCCTAGCATAAGGTGAGGGTTTTGTAATTGTCATCATTATTGGAACTGCTCTTCAAACAACTGGAGCACAGACACTTTTATTCTATTACTGTAAAGTTTCATTCTTTTTACCTTAATAGGTCTTGATCTATCACTACTTTTTTTTGAAAATATGATGTGAGCCACCTGAACCCAGCCCTGTAGGGAACACGAATGACATGTGTTGCTATGGCTCTGACTTTAATGAATTGCTCTTTCATTAAGGCATGAAACATAGTAACAATACTATCGATGACAATATTATCAATGATAATACTGATACTAATACAGAGAATTTTTCACTTTTGTCATATTTTGTGTTAAATGCTTTACAAATTAGATCTTCCACTGTCATGAAAATTTATTAAAAATATTATTATTGTCATCCCTATTTTATGGAAGAGGAAAGTGAGATTCAGAGCAGTTAGAAGACTTGCCAAAGTCCTACAGCTAAGCATACCAAAACTAGGACTTAAATTCAGTCCCTCTGACTCTAGAACCCGATCCTTGAACCTGCCCATATGGGCAGTGGTAAGTGTGGCAGACAAAGGGTCATCCATTCTCAAAGAATGGAGAGGTAATGAGAAAAGAATTTGGAGACTAACTCTGAAAGGTAATAGTTAACAGTACAAGGTAACAGTTGCAAGAAGGTGAATTAGATTCTCCCCACAAAACCACATGTCAATTATTTTTTTTCTGTTTGTGTTCATGTCATGTCATGTCTGAATTTTCCTAAATAATTCCCTGCTGGTCTAGGTGTCCCTGTGTCATGTGATCTCATTTTTCTTACATCAATTGTTTAGATCTCATTGTTTAAAGAATCAAGGGATTTTTGTGCTAGAAAGGATGTCAAAAGTCCCATTGTGTGGTGCGGAGAGACTGTGTTGCCCAGATGACATAATTGGCCCTGCTAGAAATTGGGTCTTCTTAACGCCACCTTGATTCTCTTCCCCCTGTGCCACTCTGTCTTTTATGGCATCAAGGGTGGGAATACAGGTTTAACAAAAGTTCTTCCAGTTTCTTTTTAAGTACTTAGTGTATGACACTACTTTATACACTTTCCTCCAAATACTGTTCTTCTCTTTATCAAGGAGGTAAATATTCACCAAAAGACATTATTGGCTATGCCAATAATGTCTCTCCCTCATCAAAATATCAATGAATCATCTTAGTTAGGATCAAATATAACATGCTGGGGAATCCCCTTCTTCTGTTGAGGAGTCATGCTTCTCTCCATAATGGAAGCAGAGTGTTCACACTCAAAATCCTAAAGATTTGATTAGGTTTTAAAGTTGGCCATACACCCTCTTCCTGCCACCCAGGATGGTATGTATTCATTTGTAGACTCTATTGTTTTGAAATAATGTCTTTATTTAAAGCAAAAACCCAGAGCCTGGTTATACACATGCATAAACAAGTATCCAATTCAGAATGACTTCTTCGAAGAGGCAGCTTCTCGCTTGCTCGCTGTCAGTCGGTCCCTGTTGAGTTGTTTGATGCATTTACTGCATTTTATATTACTTAATGTGGCTTATGTATCTGCCAATAAATCTGAAATACAGGTCACAGAATATGCAGCTCAAGGAAATCCATAAAAGTAGTAGAGAGGCTTCACTAGCTGCATCAGATTGCCAAAAGCTGAGGTCATTTCCTCTTGCTAAAAATGTAGAGCTTCATAAATTATTTTTATCACCTCCAAAGCCAAGCAAACAGTTTTGCACACATGCCAAAGGGGTTTCACTGCTTTTTTTTCCTCTTTAAATGGAAAACATTTTTCTCATGTCTTCTGCCAAATTATTGTTTGTTTGGATTTTTTTAAAGCATTATTTCCATCATAGTATATTGTATGTAAATCTAGGTACAGAACACAATTGCATCTGGTCAAGTCTTCAATGAAAATGACACAAGTGCCCAAGCTCAGATGATGGTTCGGACCTCTATTTAATTACTCTCCCTGATTGGAAGTTGACATTGTTTCCTTTAAAACAATTTTTAAGGAGATGTTAGGTATGCAGAGACAGTGAAAATGAGCAGTGAACATTCAGGGAAGAACTTTATAGAAAACACTACTGAATTAACTTACAGTACATTTGTTAAACATGAGCACCTCTAATAATGACATTTCATTTAACAATGCCCTTTGTCTTTTCAGTTCATCAGTTACCTATTTCAGTAATGAACTGCAGTCATACCATTCTGATTTTCTCCTAATGTAAAGGCTCAGCTCACTTCACTGCCAGTGAAGCATGATGCTATTATTCAGTTCCTGGCTTAGGAAAAAAGCTATAGAATATATCACAATTCTAATTGGCTAACAAATATTAAACCCTATGATTGTTAAGGGCACCCAGTGATTCTGTTTAGCTTTTGATGGGGATAAGTACAATAAAGAAAGGAAAACGATTTGAAGGAAAAAAAAAAGGTTAGCATGTATACTTTATGAGCAGTAACCCAAGTATCCATTGAAAAAATATGAGCACACATTATATTTAATAGCTCAAATGTTATCTTAATTCTTTATCAACAATTCATGCAGATAGCTTAATACCAAATATTTTAGTTAGGATTAACAATCTGTGAAACAGAAGGTTTAGCAAATGAGAGATGGAATTTATTCTACCTGAAGCTGCATGAGGAGGTGAATATAAGCTCCTGGGTTGTGCATGAGACATTCTTTTTCTGCCAAGTAAATGCAGGCAGATGTAGAAAATAATATGTCTATCGTAGCTCTGATTTATGCTTCCATGGAAGGTAATGAAGCCTGTGTCCAAACTTATTTTTGCCCCTTTTGCAAAGCTTTCCTGGGCATGAAAGATAGGTGTCTTCCTTATTTTCCTTTATCCACGTGGCAGAGTCCCCCAAAGCATCTTCCCCCCCTCTCTCTTTTGAACTCGCCAAAACATCTCATTAGTAAAGGCAAGATTCAGCTCACCATAATCTTTCCCCCAGCTGAGGCAAAGCTGCACAATTTACAATAGATCTTTGGAAAACTGCTTTTTACCGAGTGCTGCTGCATCTATAGATCTCTCTCAATTACCCACAGTAAATTTAGGCATTGTACAAGAGCAAATTTTACAGTCCATGAAGAGATGAAGTGAAATCTAGATGAAATTCATTGTGACAGATTCCCAGTTAGTGCTCTGATGTGTCTGTATTACAGAAGATAGACATTCTATTAGCATGGAAGCTCCCATAATGGACTGTGAATCATCTCAGGTAATAGAGATGCCAAGCAGAATGACTGAAAAGCACTATTGAATTCCATTAGAGCTCTTTGTTTTTAAATCAGTCATTTCTTGTGAATAACCAACTATACACTTCTTGACCCTATCTCCAAGTGATAATTGTGGACTAATATTACAATACATTAATCTGACTTACTGTGCAATTAGCGTTACAGTTGCAGGCTGATTTGGGGGATTCCTAAATGCAAAGGCCCACTCCTTTGGCTTCTGGAGCTTATATTACAGAGGCACAGTTTCAGGACTGGGCTCTCCCATGATCCCATTTTTTTTTTTAGTTCTGTTTCAACCTCAGTTATAATGAATACAAGGGTTTTTGTACAGTGAGTTTGTAACTTCCTGGCCCTTTTCCTTTAAAGAGTTCCACTGAAACAGTTCAGAGACATCCAGGGCAAAATAATCACCACAAAAGCAAGTCTAGAAGAAAGCCATTAAAAAAAAACACAGTTAACAATTAAAAAAAAAAAAAAAACTTAAATGTGTGCCTAATCATTAGGAAGTTCAAGAAGATCACATTTTGCTGTGAAAACAGCCCCACCTAATCTATCAACCAAATGCGATTGATCAGACTTCCTGATTACTTGAATAATCAGTACAGGGTTTAGGTTTGTGGCGTACTTTGAAGTCTGTGGGATTCCTGCATAATTACCACTTGCACAGTAGATGAAGGTATGTGAATTTCTCTGTTCAGCTATAACATAAACACAAGGCACTTAGCATGGATTACTGAAATAGCACACATTTCTTAATTCATTGCATTTGATACAAATGCAACACTATCTTGTCATGAGGCAAAGCATTCATTGGCCCAAAGCCCTGTCGTTAACATACAGACATTTACAACAGAAAAATCTCTTCTCTTGTCTAGTGTGTCTGACCTGATTTACAAGGCAGAAGAGAGGTAATTTTCAAAAGGGACTTTGGTATCCAAAGACAAACTTCACTTGAGTTGCTTCAATATTCTCCCATAAATCCCTGGGGACAGTTTTAAAAAGAGTCGACTTTACATCTTGTGTCTACGATCATCTATTTTCACATTAGGATGAACAACATTATCCTCATCGCAGGAGGACCCGAGTCTAGCGCCTCAACACAAGCCTCTCTCCTTAATGTTGTAATGACAGGTGTAAGATTAACTTTGTTAGGTGTCTAGCCACTCATGCAAACTAAATTAAATTAATGGAACAAATTTCTCTCATAATTAAGATAAAAATTCATGTCAGCTGTAACCTTGCTGTACACTAATTATATACAAATGATTTATCATCTGCTTCGCCCAGAATATTAATCCTTACCTCATTGATAACTGCAGCCAGTGTTAAGAGATGAGAGTTGATTAACTATGACAGATTGGGCAACCACAGCCCTCAGTGCCGGCACAACCAGTGAAACCAATAATACTCAAGTAGCTCTCTGAGTTTAAAATGCATTCCCATGGAAACAGATGCATGCTTAATGAAGGATACTGAGATTATTTTCAATAATGACTGATATTGGAACAGTGGGCAGAGCTGATCAATAACAATTAACCACTTAGTCTGCTAGAGACATGGTTAGAGAAAGCAGGTTATTTACACATTAGTAGGACCTTATTCTGAGAAGAGTATTCCATAATGTCTCTATGCTACACCGTTTCTCTTTTTTCCTGTCTGGGAGGGGTTCATGGTGGAGAGATGGTTATTGCCAAGCGCCCTCCTGTCGCCTTTTAGCGCCTTCTTATGAAATGAGTGATTGATGTTGCCAGCAGTTCTTTGGATGCTCTCAAGATAGCTGCCAAATGTATCAAGGAAAGTCCAAAAGCAACTGTGACCATGAAACTAATATTGCTTTGTAGGGATTTGGTTTGGTGGAAAACTTGACTGCCAAAGCGTAACTCAATTGTACAGAAAATTCTTTTGATCTTTCATTGTATGCGCCTTTATTTAATTTTAAAGAGTCCAAGACACGTTGTGGAGATATTTAAGGAAACCCTCTGCTTTGGACTCCTGTCATACTGGCTGGAAAGGACTTTAATAACATAAATTTAATAATGAATATGGCTTTCAAAGCTATTTGGAAATTTGCACTTTTATTTTGTATTAATTTGAATCACCCCAGGAGTCAAGATCTTGTAATGCTAATTACTAATATAGACTCCCAGAATCCCTACCCTGACAGTCAGCTTGGAGATATCCCAACTCCCTGGGCCAAAAAGTGTTAATAAAAAGTGATTAGCTACTTAGGCCAAGTCATATTCTAATAATGCATTCTATTTCCCTTGAATGGATTATGTGCATTCTCATTTCTCTGAATGAAGAAAATGGTTGCGGGAGATGAAAATAGGGCATCTTAGCTGGCATTGTTATGAAAAGAATCAAGCTTTAAATAAAATTTGGTGAATGCTTTTTCATCACACTTCTTAGATTTAAGACTCTAGATCTCAAAATGCAAATAAACAGGTCAAACTCTGCATATTTGCCAGTCTAGTTCATCTGTTTGTTCTGTAATACAGACCTTTATGTGATCTGACCTTAGCTGCTAATGCCAATTCTAGCATGCTACATGTGTGTTAGAAGTTTTTAGTTTAGGAAAAGAAAGAATATAGCACTTGCTTTGCCCTTTAACCCTGAGGGACAGACATCCCCCTCTTAAATCATCAGCCACTGGATATCTGTGACGGGAACTCCACATGGATGCTAATGCATTTGGAAAAACATTTGTGTGACTGAACAAAAACGGATCCTAAACACCCCAAGTCAAGCGCAGCAAACAAGAAATAGCCTGACACATTTCTATCAAGAAGACATCTAGAATGTCAAACTTTTGAATGATATTGGGTGATCTCAGCTTTGTTTTATCATCTCAGTAAATAAATCTAGAGATGATAAACAACCATAAATACCTGTAAAGAATGCTCCATAAAAATCAAATCTTAAATGTACGTCACATAACCCTCTCCAAGGCAGAAATAGAATTGCATTTAACACAAAGGTGGTGATGTGGTGATGATAATATTGTGTCCAACTACAGGGTTTAGAGTATTTGGATGTAAATAAAACAACATTCTCAGGCTACAGGCTCATTAATTTATTTAGCTGTTCTTATTGGGGTGCCTGCTTACTATCTTTCTGAAAATGCTGTGCTCTTGCCCCAGCGCTGAGAACTTCAATCCTTACTGCAACTAAAGCACTTATACCTGGAAATGCTGGAAATGCTGTAGAGGCAATTACCCTCTCCCTATCGTCTGAACAACACAATTATTGGGAAGATAATAAGATTATCCAGGCTTTTGCTTTTTAAAATTATATTGAGGAACACCAACTGAATACTGTTCCTTATGCATTCATCTTTAAAACAAATAAGGGAAGTAAAAATGTGCTGCTAAGCTAATGAGGACCATGAGACAGAGCCATAGATACATTTTCTCACTTGCCTAATGAGCAAAGTGACAGACAGTGAAACAGTTCACACTTGAGTAATTCTCCAGTCATCAGCAACTGCAGAGGGCCCCTCCTGCTAGGGCTTGGCAGGGGGTGGTTGGGAGAAGTAATAAATAGGCCCTGGCTCTGCTGGCCAGAATAAGTTATCACAAAGAGAGAGGTCTTGGGGTACAATCCCCGAGGAAATTTAACTAGAAAAAAATAAGAGTCCATTTAAGGCCTCTGCAGCCATACATTCAATTAGAATTAAATTAAAACAATAGAATAAAAGGAATCACCTGCTCTTCATGAGGCCTACAGTCTGAGGTGTGGGATGGCTAGGAACCTAAAGGGCAATGACCTTCCACTTCCCTGTCCCCCTCCCTTACCCCCCCCACAGTCTGAATGGTTTGGTCTCCTAGGACCCTGACTCTCCCTTAGCCTTCACTTCTTGGGAAAGTGAAGAAGGTGGGAGAAGAAGGGAAAGTGCAGTTGAAGGAGTGGGTTGTGGGTATCTATGGGAAAAAAAACTATAAATTCATATATTTTGCTAACCATTTCAAGGGTCTTTGTGAGAGTTCATAGGGAAAGGGGTAGAGGTCTTGAAAATTTGTCATTCATCAAGTTTGATTGTTGGAAGGGAAGGTATTAAAACTTACATCATAACAACTAGACCTGGCTCTCTTTCTCCTTTTCCTATCCTCATGCCATCAATGTGAAGAGTTCTTTACATTTTAGCCATTTTATAGAGAAGCAAACTGAGAGCCCCAACAGCTAAGCAGTTTGCACAGGCAGTAAAAAATGAAGCAGCATCGTTCAAATTTCAATCTGCCTGACTCCAAAGTCCATGCTTTGTGTTCTTTGGGTAGATACCTAAGAGTAAACACTAGTTTAAAGGAAACTTGCACTCCTATGTCTAGTATAGCACTATTTACAATAGACAAGCTATGGAGACAACCTAAGTGCCCTGAAACAGATGAGTGGATTGTAAGATGTAGCATATATACACAATGGAATACTACTCAGTCACAACAAAGGATACACTCATGCCATTTACAGCAATATGGGTGGGCCTGGAAAGGATTATGCTAAGCCAAATAAGCTAGAAGAAGAAAGATATAGTGTCACTGATATGGGGAATATAGGGTCAGATGAAGACAAACATTAAATCCAACACTTGAAAGCTGAGGCTAGGTCTGAAGCATCCAGAGAGAAACAGGGTGGAGAAGGGTGAGAACAGAACCGAAGAGAGCACATGGACAGTGGGGAGGACTATGGAGGACTCCTTGGTGATAGGAGAGCTTTGGTGACCACACCCAAGGGGAGAATTCCTACACTGTCAAAATATTAACAAGGCTATAAAACAATGATACTTAATACAAAAAAATTTTTTTTAAGCTCATGTTCACTGGAATCTCATTGTTCCCCTGTCCAGAAGGCTGATAAGAGAGGAAAAGGTGCATGGGAAGCCATTCAGAGAAATGTGGGGAGAAAGCTGCCCTTGAAGCCATTAAAGCTTTGTTTCTGGGAAAAAAAATTCTTTGATTCATGGATTGAGACTTATAATTCTTACATTCAAATTATTTTACTTACTTCATACAGAGAATCCCCATTTTATGGAAAGTGAAAGAGAGGTCTGAAGAGTTTGGGAACTAGCAACCGGCCACACAGGTAGGATGATGGAGACAGGAGCACACCAAGGTCCCCTGGATCTTTTTGTGACAACACACTCAGCCACCCGCCAGTACAGAACAGGTGAAGCATTGCTGATATGACAGGAATGTGTAAAGCCCATGCAGTGTGATGTCCTGAAAACTGTGCGGAAGACTGTTGCTTATACTTGTTTGTTGAAAATGACTGGTTAAGGAAACAGTACTTGGAATTTCTCCAAGTGAGCTAGTGTTAGAGAAAAACTACATAGAGAGTGTCACCTTATTTTCAGGGGTAGCTGCCATAAACTTAAGCAGTCAAAAATGATTGAAAAGAAGGGAAGAAATGCTCACTCAAACAAAGAAAAGGATGGTGTTGATCTCAGAACAGCATTGGTATTAATCTATTGGTGCCCACTCTTTGCTGAGTGAAAAGTATGCATTATCTCCAATTTTGATGACAATACTACAAGGGAGTGGGCATGGAGGCCATTATTATTTCCATTTTACAAATGACGAGGCTGAAGCTCAAAGCAGGATGTTCTTGCTCATCACTACCACTTCATCCCTAGGCCTTGGCAAGTTGGTATGACCCAAGATCAAAGCACAACATTGTGGCTCCAGGGAATCCAAAGATCCAATATGTTCATTCTTTAGTCATTTGTTTCAATGTCATTTCTATCACACCTACATATGGCTTCAAATCTGTTTAAAATTTTCAGTACATTCTGGATTTTTTTTAATCAGAGAGCTTGATCAAAATGATCATAATAGCTTCAAAACTCAAGCGGACTGCTGCTAGCTCTTGGAAATGGGAGCCTGTTTAATATGTGCCAGTGCTCCATCTTTGAGAGGTTCTTTACTTTATTCAAATTACTAATCATTTAGAGCATCACTAAAAGCCTTTCTCCCTCGCTCCCCATGCATGCTTAACCTAATTAACTATAAATGAGGAAAATGCTATCCACATTAAAAGAAAATGTTAACCTATAAATTATCCTGCTCTTTCTGGTGAGGCTAAGGACTCCGTTAGAAAGCTCTATTGTGGGAACAGACTCTTTGCCCTCCCTTTTCATAATGGGTCAAAGAAGCTTCAGTTTTTCTGTTCACTGTGGGCCCACTTTATGTATTATGATGCTATGTATAATTTCTCAATGTGTCCTCCTTTGTGTTTGCTTAAATACACTCAGGAAACTGGCATAATAAAGTGGATAGTCTCTCAAATACCCCCAGAATCTGCTGTGTTAAAAAATCCCAACTGACTTGTAGATCTGTAGAGGAAATCTTGATTGTCACCTGACTCAATAGATGGACAGCCACAGAAAGCCAGGCTTGTCCTGAGATCTTCATTTCACAGACCCCCAAAATATTCTCCCTCTGACTGACTCCATCTAACCCTAACTGTGCCCCAAGCTGCTTTCCTGCTGAGCTGCTCCATTGTGGGGGTTAGCGCAATGGGAAAAGGTCCTCTGAAAACTCTTGTTAGAGTGTCCAATAACACATTTATCTGAAAGCCCAGATTCATATATCAAATTATCCTAGCTTTAACCTTTGAGAGTTGAGGGTAGAACTCTGGCTGCAAAGGAAATGGGGCAGGAATCGGTTATGGGGCAGGAGGAGAGACTGGCAATGCAGATCATCTCATGAGAAGCTGTCAGGGAAGACCTTGGATCCATGTGGAGGCCAAGTGCCAGGGACAAAGTCACAAGAACACAGGGCAGCTGTGGCCCAAACAACATTCTCTGCTCTTCAGTTTTGTTCATCATTGTTCCTGCTTTTAATACATATGATGTATTTGGGCACACAATAAATAGATTGTAGTAACTAGAATAATGCATAGGTAATTCCTGATATTCTTCTATGATGACCTACCTCATGCCTATTAACCTTTGCTCTAGTTGCAAAGTTCTTAACAAAGCTCAGTTCATTTCTGCAGCTCTGGGAGAAACTTTAATCTTTGGTGTATTAATAGAAGGTCCCTGCTCCCCAGCTTTGCTTTGGCTTTGCACCTACATTCTTACCCCAGGCTCTGTGAGGTAAGGGGTTGCAGAGGCTCTGTGAGGTGAGGGGTTGCATCAGGCCACTGAGGGATGCCTGAATCCAGAGGCTTAACATCCACATGTGTAGTCAATTCTTGATTATCCACATCAGTGGTCTATGACCCAGGCCCAGGTAATTCCAAATAATTGACAATCCAAAAGGAATTTCTTTCTGGTTTTGAAATATACTCTGAGTTTTCCAACTGCAGATCTTCTCCTGCTTACACTTTCCTTGGTAGGCTATTAAGAATCATTTATGTTCCTTTAGCTGGCACTTGGTCTGAGCAATGGCTTTAAGTCAGATTCAGATTGAAAATTTGCCTACTCCATAGACAAATGATTCCCTTGCAGGCAGTTGAATCTGACAGCATCATATATTGCATAAAGAATAATCTGTCCAGGTTAATGTTCATTCATTCATTCATTCATTTGCCTGTTCCCCACACAAACAATGAGCTCCTACTGTGTTCTAGAGACTCTACTACGAATTAGGGAATAGAAATGTAAGATTGCACCCTGTGTCTTGAGGGCTATACCTTCTCAAGGGACTTAATGGAAGATAATTTAGTATCTTCCTCTTCATCCACATGTGCCCACTGCACATTCACTTATCACTTGCAATTCCAGCTAAAAATTTATCTAGTTCCTTTCAT
Source organism: Uropsilus gracilis (assembly GCA_004024945.1). Lineage (NCBI taxonomy): Eukaryota > Metazoa > Chordata > Mammalia > Eulipotyphla > Talpidae > Uropsilus > Uropsilus gracilis. Next base: position 11,896 of record PVHY01012634.1, on the reverse strand, counting down.
GTGAGAAGTTTTAATATTTGGGGGTAATTGTTGGACTACAAAGTTCTTCCTGGAGATGGAAAACCCAGAGCCCCTGGGTCAATTTTAGAAGAACCAGAAACACTGAAAATGAAGGAGATGCCAAAAAAGGAGCATATGTATGTGGTGAATTTTAACAGTTTTCATTTAAAAACAACAACAACAAAACCCACCATCTTAACAGTCTAAAAGTATAGTGCGTATATAATGTTATTTGAAGAAAGTGTTAAAGGTCTAAATTTCAGGTCCTCTATGAATGTGAGATTTGGCTCCTTGCCTCACTATTCCCTTTTACACTCAATCCCTGCTAAGAAAATCCCTGGTAGGTGGGAGGGAGGTTTTAGTGGGGGAAAGGAGGTCTAAATAAGTGGAGTAATTTTTCTGCTTACAGGAGCCTCTGCAAATGCGATGCACAGTTGGTTCATGGCTCTGAGCCCCGTGGTCACAAGGAATAGTTCACAGCAAAGCAGACATATTTTAAGTTCTTTGATTCAAAAGGCATCAAATCAGCTTGTTTCTACAATGTCAGCTTGTTCCCATGGTGTTGCAAATATCCTGATGGAGAACCTGCCTACCTGCTACTACTCTGTTATGCCCAGCCCTGCCAAGTTATCGCTCTTTGCCCTCTGGTCTCCACATGCCAGTATCAATCCTCTGTGCTCTTGAAAGGCCCCTAGAAGATAAGAAACTACTGACATTGTGAAAATTGGGGCTAGGAGTCAGAGGTTGTCATTTGTCATATTTTTATTTAGAATGCATATTAAATAAATTTCTAGTGACATTTTACCCTTTAAAATTCGTTACAATGGAGGCTCTACAGTGAATTTTAACACCTATTGCTTATTAACAACTTTTCAGGAAATTCCTCCTGGAGAAGATCAATGAAATGTTTGTAAATTGGTTTTTCAGATAATATGCATGCTAGGAGGCATTTTCTCCCTGTGTCTTGTTCTCCACCTAAATGTTCAATGTTCGTTAATTTTATGACTCAGAATTAACTCCCACCTCCTCCATCCTGGGTCCCCTGTGGACTCAGAAATGTACAGTAATTTGGGTGCTTGAGATGAAAAAAGCCTTGGGCTACCTTCATGGCTAATTTGGTATATTTGAACTCTCTTCCTGTAACCAGAATTATAATCCCAGCTTTGCCCTGGGCCCTACTCACACACAGTTTAGCATTTTACTTCTTGGTAGAAATAGGTGTGTCCTTGTGTTTTTTTTTTTTTTTATTTCCCAAAATTTCATTACAACCCCCCTCATTCCTTATTTGTCCTCTACTTTATTCTTTTTTCCCCCTATTCTTAATACCTCATTCTCATTATTTTTCTGGTTATTACTGATAGGAATAATTCATATGTCACACAAATTGGAACTGAAATTTTCGTGGTTAGTAAAAAGACATTCAGAAGTCAATCCTTTAATACTCATATTTCCCACACAAGAAGTTGTGGTTTAGAGACATTCTCCTGGTGTGTGCGTGTGCATGTGTATGTGTACACATACCTGCACGCACATGTGTATATGTGCATGTGTAAATGTGAAAGGTGGTAGGGCAAATAGTAAGGACATGAGGTGAGAAACCACAAGACAACCAGTAGGAACAGATTTGTGGTTGTGGTTGTGATGAAGCAGAAGGTGAGAGGAGAGTGTCTTCAGCTAGCTGCAAGAGATCAAGTTTCAGCAAACTTCTAAGAAGTCAAAGTCAGAGTCAGTTTGTAAAACTATGGTGATTTGCTATCTTTTGATTGGAAAACTATACCTTAAATAAACACTGACATTTAGTAAATGTTTATTGTGCCAGGCATTGTGTAAATGCTTTATATAAATGCATCTTACTCAATCCTCTCAACAGGTTTGTGTATAGAACTTTGATAAACCCTGTTTTACACAGCTAGAAGCAAAGAAGCTAAGGGTTGGAATCAACATGAACCTAGAGATCACATTCTAAGGACACAAAACTCACCCTTAGGATTTACTCTAAAAGTAAAGGAACAATTTATCATTTTGTTTCCTTAAATATCATGCTTGGGAGATTGGAAATAGTACTGTAATCTGGTTCAAGCAGATGTTTTTGGGTAACAAACTGAAAAGTTACCATTTGATAGCATCCCATCACTTGCTCAGCTAGGAAATTCTGCTCCAGGTAGCTTTGACTTAGTCCCTCAGTGTTATTCAGATGTCGGCAGGCCTAGAGCTCTATAGTGGTTTCAGTAGCACATCTATCTTGTAGACAGGGTGGTTTGAAGACTAGATTCAGTTAAAACTGTGATCACATAGTGGTCTCAGAGGATTCAAACTTTTTACATGGCTACTTTTACATGGCTCTCCCCAGAGAGAGCCCTCCAAAATAGGAAAAGTCCTGGGTTCAGAGTTTTCATAAGATCACTTCTACAGATTTCTGGAACATATGGAGTTCACTCTCACAATCCCATGCATTCTATTTGTTGTCCATTCCCATGCTGTAGTACCCTCCTCCTCCAAAACCCTGAAACTTTCCTCCCTGGGATCACTAAGAACCCCCTCATCACCAGATTCAAAGAATATTTTTTTCCTGTTCATATATAATTTCTATGGCACGATTGACTTGGTCACTCTTTCTTTCTTGAAACTATCTCTTGGTCATTCACAAAATCTTTTCTTCATTTTAAAAATGTTTGTGGAGCTCGGGGTTCAGTTCTTTGGTCTCTTGCCTTTATTTTCTACAAGTGGTTTCTACCAGGGATATCTGGCAATGAGTCTAGAGGTGGATTTGATCATTACAACTGGAGATAAAATGGTATCTAGTAACAGAGGCTAAGGATGTTGCTAAACATACTGCAATGCACTGGGCAGTCCCATAAGGCAAAGACATATCCAGTTCCAAATGCCAGTAATGTTAATATTCAGAAATTCTGGTGTGGTTTTAAAAGGAGAGCTCTGAAATGAAGGTTGTCTCTCTGAAAAAGGGTTCTTGGTCAATAGCATAACAAACTGAAGGACTTTGTGGTCAGTGGTTTAAATCCTAAGCATCCCAAAGCAGAGGTCATCATTTCTTTTGTGGAGTTGTCTTGGATCAAATCAGATAATCTATATAAAGTACCAAATATATTGTAGATTCATAAATGTCAGCACTTCCCTTTAAAATACATGGCATAGTAGATGCCCCCTTTAAAGCTGTGTTTATTTCGTTATTTAATACTACCAGCTGCGTAGGAAGAGTTGAATAAATTATCTGTGAGAGAAAATGTGAGTAAACTGGCCACCTTACCTTTTTAAGAGTAGTTGCCATGAGAGCTGTCTAGTCAGAGGTAGCTTTCTTTTCTCTGTACTTACTGGACTTCAGATTAGAAGTAAGTTTCATAACTCTAATTGCATTGCAACTTAGCAAGCTAGGTCGGCATAATAACTAGTGAGGTTTTATGAGGCTAGGTCATTGGCTTGGCATGCAACCTCCCAGTTAGAGAACATGTGACTGCCCATATTATAAGCCAGTAAACATGAATGGCCTTACTCTCTTGCGGTCAAAGCAAAAATAGCAGAGAAGAATCAACTCAGAGGCCTCTGTTGTGTCTCTTGGTCTTCGATATGGATACTAACTGTAAAAGGAAAGGTACACATATGGGGGGAAGGTCCTTCTCTCGCTACTTTTTATGTGCCTACAAAGAAGACATCATCCTAACTTTTCCCCTAACATACAAAGAATCATGATTGAGACTACCCTTTGGGATTTTAAAGAGTGTGAATCCTTTACATTTATCATCTCCCTATATGCCCCTGTCTCATTTTGATTCACTCACCATGTGGTCACCAATGTGAACTTTTGAAAATATAAATCTTTTCATGTACTGTTATCCACGTCCTATTAACTATATGATAAAGAACAAATCTCATAAGATGGCACATTGCCCCTGTGGCTAGACTCATCATTATCTACTCGTCTTCCTTCATATTTCGACTTACTGCCCTGATAACCACAGAGCTCCTTTGGAGGTGTATATCTCCCCTTCGTGGCACTGACAAACATCAACACTCTTAAACCCTTTGTTTCACAAGAGCAGGAACTGTGTCATCTAACTTTCCATCATATTCCCAGCCTGACACATTACTGCTGCTCTGTAAGGACTTCTTAAATAAATGAAAAATTAGGCAGAATATATTAGACTCAATTCTCCAACCTAAACCCACTTTTGTTAAAATACACAACTGCCACTTCTAAACCAAAGAAGATGTGAGATAAAGAGAATAAATTCAATAATGATAATGTATAGATAATATATAATTAAATAATAGACTAATTATATCTAGTAGTTAAACCTTAGTATATATTGCATAATAAATATAGTAGCAAAATCTAATAGCTAAATCCAGTAGTTAAATCTTAGTATATACTAGGTGCCTATTGTATGCCAGGTGTTATGCAAGGTAATGGGGGTAAAATATGGAGTATAATCAGACATTCAGACATGGTGCTTTCAAGCATTATTTCATTTAATAAAACCCATTAATTAGATACAATGATTTTTCCATCTGAAAGATAAGAAATTGTGAATGCTTAAGTAAATTGTCTATGATCATATAACCAGTAAATTGCTTATAGAGCAGGTATTTGAAGCTGGAAGTAACTCCAAAGTTGTTAACCTTTAAATTAGATCATTTTAGAAGAATTTTAGAAGAAAGATTTAGTACATTGACCAAAGAGTTAACATCAATCACTAAACAGCGTAGACACTAATAGATCCACCAGCATTTACAATAAATTGAATACCACAGTATGCCTGACATTGTTTTAGGTCTACATTTTCTCTAATTTACTGATTCTGTTGTAGCTATTATTTTACAGTTGACAAAGGTGCAGGAAGGAGGAAGGGGCAAGGGAGAGGGCAAAGGCAAGAGGAACACTGAAAACTTTCCAAGTTCTAAAATCTTTACAAAATAAATTTGAAGTCGTATTTTAAAAACAGGAAAGCCTTTTGAAATCAGAGTCAATAAGCCCAGAATTTATAATATTGAGATACTGAATCAAAAACTTTTATCACCAAGAACTGAGAGATGTAGTCTAAGTTCTTTGTTGAGTATAAAATTAGATAAATCTTAGGTAGACAAAAACTTTTATTTTATTCGTATCATATTATGATTTACTGACCAGCTACAGCTTCCCATTTTAAAAAAACTACTCAACTTAGGTAAATGAGTAACTATCTCAATTTATATTCACACTATATGTAGGAAAAATGTATTTCCTTTCAAATATCTTACATTCATAATTCATAATAATTACTCAAAGAGGAAGTCATCAGTTGGGTTGCTCTTAGTGAAGGAATGAGAAATGAATGAACTTTCATTATTCAATGATGAGTCACACATATAATATAAGGCAGAAAAGTACATTCACAAAATGAAATGAAAATCTTCCCTCTTGCCTTTCCCCCTTTCCTCCCTTTTTTTTCTTTTACCACCACACCATTACTATATTCTATTGTCTTAAATGAATGAGGATATTTTAAATTATTTTTTCACCTGGGCATGCATGCAGGATCTAGAATGCTTCTGATTCCCCAGGCCATTGGAAAGAAATAACCTCAGATACAGAAGATGACAATATTGGTGAAATTGAAGACTCACCTGAACTTACTTTAATGGGGGGCCCCAACTCCCCAGGGAAAGATGTCTGCAAAGATATCACTGGGAGCTCAGAAGAAAATATTATGTTCTAACCTTTTAAAAATTAATCCAACTATTAGCAGGGATCCCAACTGTATTTCAGTCAAGCCATAATCTGAAAGGTACGATGATTAAACCAAGACAAATGTAGTGTCATAAGCAAATGTCATGCCATAGATTTACCCACCAACAAGACATTGGCATGGTTCAGGTCAGAGGTTAATTAAAGACATTGAAAGGTCATTCTGTGATTAGGTGAAAGCAGAGTTTTAATAGGGCATCAGTCTGACCCACACTGACAGAAGATTTATGCCAGCCACGATGACACTGCCACGAATCCTGCTGATAACAAGAGCCTCAATATTGGATTGAACAGAATGATGAATGGAGCACATATCTCCTCACACTTCTCATTACAAGCTCTTTCACTCCTGGTGGCACTTAGCAGCATTTATTTACTGGGGTTTGAAGGTGTGGACAGCAGAACAGTATATCTAATACTTTTAAATGTAGACTTGTGATATAAAAATGAAACCAGATAAGATTAGGTCTTTGAATAATTGCACAGCTTTTCTTCTAAGATTATATTCACTAGTACTAACATTATTTTTCCCCTCTAATGTTCTTCTAGTGTGTGAGCAGTTCAAGAAAATTAATTATCTGAGGCAGAAGGTCAAAGGGAAAAATTCTGATAAGCACTAAAAATGCTATAAAATAGTACCCCACGACATCTTGCCTTCCATAGCCCTCAGTATGTGAACAAAAGCTCACAAAAAGAAATGGATACACATATTTCCCATATTCAGAGTTGTATAAATGCTATTTTTATTTGGATCCAACTAGGTAAAGGTTTTAGAAAGAAAACCAATCTAATAAAAAATTAAGGATCAAACAAAGCATAATATTGCTCAGCTGAAAGCAAATATAAGGGAAACTAAAGTTCTGATGAATAACATTTACTTTTCCATGAAACTCCTTCTCGACATGTTATATATTAATCAAGCTACTAGAGTATAAATTCCATAAGTCCTATCATCTCTCAACTGTAGACACCATGAACATTATAACTATAGAAAACATAACTATTTGTTATATAATATACATTATAACTATAGAAAACTAACTATAGTTAGTATTTTAAAAGGTTACTTGCTATAGATTCAAATATAGATGCTGCTGCAATTTCACACTAGAAAGATGAGATACTTTCTGCTTGGTCCACGAACCAGGGCCAAACCAGGGGAAGACCACATCATATGAATCTCAAGTCTGTCCTCACATTCATTCAGAAACAAAGATGAATATGTATCAGCTTAAGTGGCAATAGTGAAGCAGATGAAGACCTGCTGCAGAACAACTGTACATGTTTTTTTTTCTTTTGGTGGCAGTCATTTTATGGGTAGGTAACAAATTGTGGGTGGATTTTGATAAACTATTGATTCAATCCAGCACATACAAGGCAAGACACTGAAGCCATGAGAGTATAGATATGTGTATCTACCATGCACATAACATTGGGGTCCACTTTTGGGGCACTGAACAAATCAATAATGCCTTTGAGTACCAGCTTTAACCCTACCTGAGTGTTTATTTATTTATTTTTTTATTCATTTAAAATTTTTTTCTTTCATAGATAAATGGTTACTGGGATGCCTTCCCTCCCTCCCCCCCAACCCTTATGGTCTGTCTGTTCATTCAGACTCCTCTCTCGTTTGATGATCTATGTTCAATCCATAGGTCTCTCTTCCTTTTCTGTGGTTGTGTCTATTTGACAGGTGAGGGGCTGTGTTCCTGGTACACAGCATTCTGTGCGTGAAGGATTGTAGTCTTTGCTTTGTGTTGGGCAGCCTGTCCATGCTCATTTGAGGTTTAACAATGTCTTCTCGTTGCTGGCTGCCCGTTCCAGTCCATTCTCCTGGTATATCCTTGGCCTCTTCTCCCCGCAGCTCTGCCTTCTGGCTTGGGGGGGCCTTGCTCTGAGTCATTTTCCGTACTGAGGTTTCTCAGAGAGTGTAGGCATCCACCAATAGCCTTTGTGAATGATCTCTACTCTCTTCCTTTGTAGATTTGTTGTGGAGCCAGTTCCCAACTCTGTGGGCTTCCTCTCCCACAGCGTGGGGAGGGACTTCTTGTTTTCTTGGGTGGCATATCCCGAAATGGGGTCTTGGTTCATTCATTCCTGACGAGTTTGTAGGCACACTTTTGTGATAGGTCTTCATTATGGTTGTTTCTCCAGCCCATTATGTTCTAAGATAGTCCTTCTCCAGCATCCTGCCCAGTTGTTGTATTGGCAAGGTCCTTATCTGGTCCCTCACAAGTTCTATGTCCCTGTTTGCAAAGTTTATTTTTCTTATTCCTCCTGAGGACTAAGTGGAGTGAGAGTGAACTGACAAGACCTCCCCCCCCCGCCCCATTTTCTCTGACCCTGAGTGGATCTTTTCTTGCCTGTGCCCAAGCCAGCAGTGCCTAGGCCCCTCCTCCCACAGAAGTGAGAGTGGAAGGAGCCCAGTGCCCGTGGGGGGGAGCCGCCTCTTGCTGGAGCAATGGCAACTCCCATGTGGACCTCCCAGGGCCCCTAGTGCTCGGGGGCTGGCTGGTAGCTGCGGGCACATACCAATCAGGTAACATGCGGCCCCCACAGGTCTAGCTGACTGGAGCTTCCCAGGCCAGTGCCCAGGCCCCATCTGATTGTTTAAAAGATGCTTGTAATGAGGACAATTTCTTTGTTGACTTTTGAAAAGAGACTTCTTTCATCACTTCTGTTTAGGACTTTCTTTGCTCTGACACATATTACCTGGAAAAGAATTGAGAAAAGATGTTATGGCCATGCAAAGAATTTCTAGATCCTTCTAGTGTGACCTGAGGTTCATTTATATAGGACTCCTCCAGTATCAAAATGAGCAGCCAGGCCACTCAATCACCCAGATGCACAGATGCCTTGCAGCTAGGAAGCATGGCAGGCATCAAAGAAATGCATTGATCTGATTTTGTCAGTCCATATGCTGTCTGTTACCACACATTGAACCCTTCAGGTATGTGTCCATGCACACTTACTTTGTAGCTGCTTTGGGGCTGTTGGAGCCAGCATACAGTAGGTTGGAGAAATATTATGTAACTGATTATAGAAATGATAGTATTTTCTGGTTACCAGGAAGAAATACACAACTGTTCCTTTGAGGTTTATTTTACTTTCAGAGAGTTTGAAGCTAACTAACCAGTGTAAGCAGCTTGTGCCCGATGGGAAATGTGCCCAAAGGGAACCACCAGCCTGAATGGTATGTAAATAACACAGCATCCTTTATTGTCCCCTTTTTGGTATCAGGAGTAGCTGATGAAAAATTTTGGGTAAGTTGTGCTCTTTAAAAAGAGCAATTAAAGCATCAATTGGTCAATTAGCTAGTGATAATTGATAAGCTATTTTGTGGCAAGTTTTAAAAATGATTAAAACAATACAAATCATGGGTCCTACCTTTAGTGGACTTGTCTTTGAAAAGACATATAGACACATCTAAGTATGAGTTCCAACACAAAGCAAAACTCCATCCATTTAAATATTAAAGAAATAGTTTGGCAAATGTTTCTGCAGAGGGCACATAGTATTTATGGTCAATGTTCATACTATGTGATCTTTGGCTCAACTACTCAATTCTGCCCTTGTAAGCGGGAAAGCAGCTACAGACATTATGTAAATAAATGTCTGTGGCTATGTTCCAATAAAATTGTATTTATAAAAATAAATGGCAGGTTGGATTTGGGTAGAGAGCTGTGCTTCACTGACCCTGGTATAGACATTAAGTACCATGTGCATTCAGAGAAATGAGGTACTGTTACAGTTGTGGATCTTCTTGCAGTAGCAGAAGATCAAAACGCAGAAGATCACTACGCAGGACCTTAGTAGAGAGGAGATATTCTTGGCAGGAGCATAGGGTAAATAAAAGTTATGTCCAATAGGAAGGCTTTGTGTGGGAGTGGGTATATATGTGTGAACAGAGAAGCAAGCTTATCAAAGAAAGTATCCCAAGAGTGAAGGTCTTTTCCACATTTGACATGCAACTGCCCAGAGACTAACTGCACCTATTAAGTTCTGATATATATATATATATATATATATATATATATATATATATATATATCATGAAAACAGGTAGGTCCATTTACCTTCCACCAGGCTGTATTTCTAGCCTATCTTTTCTCACAAAATTAGCATTTCAGGCTCCAGGGTAAAGATATCAACCCACAATGAGGAGGAAATTTCATTGTTTGAGTATTTAAGCTAGTTTTCTCTGTGTTGTCAAGAGCTGCACAAAATGATTGAAGTAGTTCTGAGTGTTTGAGTCTCTAATAAGAGCCCCCAATTTAAGCCAAACCCTTAAGTCTAAAGGGTGGCACTTCTTAAGGTATATTAACCAGATCACTAGTCTGGTCAGATGATTACAGAAAAAGAGGGTTCTATGCTACAAGCTATATTTCTTCCTGGAGACTGACCAGGGATATGAGTAAATCCAAGGGCATGAAAAAGTCTCTTGCCAAGGAATCCGATTACCTTGTGTAACCATATATTTCCCAAACACTTGATCACAAGATCTTTTATCGTGGAGCATCTATGAATATCTGATGGGGCCCATTTTGAAAAACATTGTGTGAAAGCAAATTGGAAATAAATATTGCTACCAGTAGTCACGCCTTTGAGTGAACATGAAAGATAAGCAGGAGGGATGAGATTCAAAACTCAAGTGACTCTTGAGGGATTTATGGATAGGATGTAATTGAGCTCTCTTGTTTATTGTATAGTCTGTCTGTTCCAATTTACCTCCCCAGTGTAGGAAGTAAAAAGTGGGGAGCAGACTACATAAACATTTTTTGTCTTCTTTTTCTTTTTTTGTTGATGTTAAATTTCTGGCTTTATTCCCTTCTTCTATGTCCTTCTGGAGTCTTTGTTTGACTGAAAGTATGAAAATGATTGTCATGTTGAGTTACTCTTGGCAGGCAGAACTGAGCTTAGCAATGTATGATTAGCAAGCATATAAATATCCCTATCCAGGCCTAACTTTTCTTCTCAGTAGAGTGAAGTAAGAGCTGTGCAGAGGAGCGAAACCACCAAGAATTCTATTGCAGTACCTGGAGAATTCACTGTGAAGTTCTGTGCAATTTGCTATAGACAAGACAGACACTACAAACTAATTAAATGTAATCCTATGTGGAAGACACTTTAGTTAGCTTTTTATAACTTTTTTCTTCTGATCCATGTGCTTCTGGGACATCCTTATTTTTATGCACATTATTGCTATATAGTTCTGTCAGCTCATTTACTTAGTACTTTATTGCTATATAGATCTGTCAGCTCATTTACTTAATAGGATCATGTCATGTGACTATGACATGATCTTTGCTTTTTAGAGAATGACAGTTAAGCTGGAAAGAGAGAGAGATACAGAGTCTAATAAATGCAATCAGGTATTATCAATACTTTGCAAGATACCTGATAGAATAGGGGATTCCAAGAGTAGCAGTTGTCAGTTCTACCTAGAAATTCTGGGAGAAATTTCATACATGAGATTGCTCTTAGAACTGAATGTTGAAGAAACGAGACAGTGAGCATGTGCCAGATAGCTAGGCAGCCTCCAGAAATATTGCTGATTAGTTCCATGTGCATATGGATGTATTTGGTCAACAGTCCATTCTAACCCTATAGTGTCTTGAATACTCAGGTTCCTCAGTCCACCACTTACCCACAGTATCTTGTACTTGAGAGTATTGTATTATCAGGGTTCTTTAAAGTCAAGAGAATGGCATGTTTAAGATGATTCACTAGAATGTGGGAAATACAAATGGCCAATGGCACATGAAAAACTGATCAATCTCACTAACAATCAGAGAAATGCAAATCAAAACAACGATGAAATACCTCTTTACACAAGTGAGAATGGTCCATATCAAGAAAACAGGCAACAACAAGTGCTGGCGGGGATGTGAAGAGAAAGGAACACTCTTACACTGCTGGTAGGAATGTAAACTGGTCCAGCCACTATGGAAAGCTGTGTGGAGGACCCTCAAAGTAATGGAAATGGAACTAACATTTGACCCAGCAATTGCTCTTCTGGGAATTTACCCAAAGGAAATCTCAATGTAGGTACAAAGGGACACCTGTACTTGGATGTTTTCGGCAGCACTATTTATAATTGCAACCCAAATGTCCCCAAACAGCTGAATGGATGAAAAAGAAGTAGTATATACACAA
>PVHY01012633.1:0-43828 GCA_004024945.1 Uropsilus gracilis | reverse complement strand
AAATAAATAAATAAATAAATAAATAAATAAATAAATAAATAAATAAATAAATAAATAAATAAAAGTCATGAGGAAAAGACAAAACAGGCAGAGCACCAAACTGAAGCACACAACAATGGACAGAAGGGAAAGGGGGAGGAGGGAAGGAGGGGCTAATCCCTGGGATTGCAAAGATGTGAAATTTACATATAAATAAAAAATAATTTAAAAGAAATTAAAAATTAAATCAAGATATGTAAATAAATTCCTATATACAAACAAGGAGATAGAAGAAGAGGAAATTAAGTGACCCTTAATTTACAGTTACATCAAAAACAATTAAATACCAAGGAGTAAAGCTAACAAATGATACAATAGAATTTTGCAAAGAAAACTAAATAAGAGATATTGTTGAAAGAAATATGAATCATAAAGTAATGCGGAAAAAAATTCTCTGAGCTTGGATTGGAAGAATTTACATTGTCAAAATAGTAATTCTACCCAAAACAGTATGCAGATTCAAAGCAACCCCAATAAATAATGTAAATGGGATTTTTTTCAGAGAACTTTTAGTAAACACTACTGAAATGCCTCTGGAATCACCAGAGACCCTGAATGGCAAAAGCAGTCCTTGACCAAAAAATAAAGGATAATGTACTTATCACATTTCTAGGCTAAAACATATATTATAAAGTCAAATTAAATAGAACAGGTTGGCACTTAAATAAAAGCAGACACAGAACAATGGACTGGAGAGCCCATTTAAAAACCACAGCCATATGGACAATTAATCTATAACACAGGAGCCAAAAGTATACAGTAGAACTAGGATTGCCTCTCCAACAAATGGCATTAGGAAAACTGGACAGCTGTATTAAAAAGAAAGAAACTAGACCACTATCTCACACCATATGCAAAAATGAATTCTAAATGGATCAAAAACTTGGATATAAAACCTGAAACTATAAAGTACATAGAAGAAAACATAGGGAAAATATTTCATGACATAAGCTTTAATGATGCCTTTAAGGAGTTATGCCCAACGAAAAAGAAAATAAACAACTGTAACTACATCAAACTAAAAAGTTTCTTCATATAACTAAAAAAAATTAAAAAACTAAAAACTTTATTGAATGAAAGAAAATATTTACACACCATATATCTGACAAAGGACTGATGTCAAAGATATAAAAATGATTTATCAAATTCTCCAAGAACAAAATAACACAATTAAATTGGGCAAAAGAACTCAACATACACTCCTCTGAAGATATTCAAAAGGCAACACACGCATGAAAATACTCAACATCACTACTTATTAGAGAAAATCAATACCACAATGAGACGCTTTCTCACACCTGTGAGGATGATCCATATTGAAAAGACCAGAAAGTGCCTCATTGTGGTATTGATTTTCTCTAATAAGTACTAATAAAAGTACTGGTATGTGAAGAAAAGGAATCCTCTTACACTGCTGGTGGGAATGCAAACTGCTCCAGCCTCTGTGGAAAGCAGTCTGTAGGTGTCTCAGAACATTACATATGGATCTGCCATTTAACCCAGTAATTTCAATCCTAGGCCTCTACCATAAAGTTAAAAAAACAAGTTATCAAAAGGAAACTTGCACTCCCATGTTTATTGCAGTTCTATTTACTATAGCTAAATTATGGAAACAAGCAAAGTGCTCTCAAACAGATGAGTGGATCACAAGGATGTGGTATATATACAAAATGAATTATTACTCAGCAATCAAAAAAGATAAATTCATGCCATTTTGGAGCAACATGGAAGGAACTTGTTAAATGAAATAAGTTCAAAGGAGAAAAGTAAATACCAGGTGGTATCATCAACTTGTGGAATATAAAGTAACTAAGTTAAGAATCATATAAAGACTAGCTTAAAAGCTAATCCTTGATAACTGACTATGGAATTTAAGAACCAAGTGGAAGAAGGAATTGGGGGGAGGGGTAAGAACAAAGAAGGAAGAAAAAACAATGGATAATGGTTGTAAACTATGCATGAGCTGGTGATGGGTGTACTCTAGTGATAATTCTTGTTGAGGGTATCTAAAAATTATGTTAATTTAAACATGAATTTAAAATAAAAATTTAAGTTTAAGCACTCAGAACTCTAATATATATTTGATGACTACATCCATGATACAACATATAAATAACATGATCATTGGAATTTTGACAATTTTGTCATAGACATCATATTTGAATTTAACATGACAATATAAGGGATAAATTCCTCACAGAATTTATCACAGATCTGTGTCTCTTTGATCTTCTCATCTCCCATAGACACATGATATGCATTCATCAAGTATTATATGAAAATAAATAAATAGCAAATTAAACCATAGTAACTGAAACAAAGGAAAAGAGTGTTATTAGTTAAAACATGATGGTATTAAATATGAAAGTTATTCCAGCTTGGAGTTTATATCATCAAAATATTATTATTATTATTATTATTATTATTATTACTAATTATTAAATGACATGATCACAAAAAATGTAGAGATTTATATACCCCACTCCTCAGAGTTAAGACAGAATTTGTGGTAACCATAGCACTTTTAACAAGATTGTTTAAAATAGTCTGTTGTAGTTCTTTTATGACTCAGATCCTTACACACAGCATGGCTTTTCCCCTTGAGGCTTCTATTTCTGTTCATGTAAAAAATTTGGGGTCAGCTAAATTTGACACCTCTTGTGAAATTCCAGAGGTTCAAGAACTAATGGAATTTAAGGCAAAGGGATCTTATTTTTTAGAAACATAACCAGGAGGTCATCATGGGTACCCTTGCAATAAGAGAAAGCAGTGGAGGGGAAGGAAAGGAAAACCTCCAACCGCAAGAGCATTGTTAAATTCTTACAACAAAGACATTTTCACTGCTGTTAACATTTCTAGCACCTTGGATACTTGCAATATTAGAGGAAATATCACTTTTTAATTTAAAAAATATTTTTATATAAAAATGTTTTTATGTAAACATAGCATAGGAGTCAGAAGATGGTCTAGTTTTGGTTTGTTTGCTTTTTTCCCTTGGCTCCCCAAAGATGATGCTCTGTTTTAAAGGCAATGTTTTGCTGATTCCAAGTCTGTGACAGCATTAGAAAACATCTCTGAGCCCTTGCCTTGTGAAGCTGTTTCTACATGCAGCTGGATTTTGCTTCCCCCCTACTCTGAATGTCATCTCCAGAACATCTCAGCTTCATCCCAAAGTAGAGCTTCCAAGACTTGATCGCTTAGCTACTAAGGATTCTTATGAAGCCTTGTACACTTTCAGAGAGAGGCATGGGAATGTGTGGAGTCCAGGGAAGCAGAGAGGAAAATGTGAAGACTGGAATAGACCCTCCTTTTGTATGTCCACATGCTGTAGTCACCCTGAGGATCAAATGCCACTGCAGCATAAGTGCTGGTGGTCTAATTTTTTTTCCTGTTTAGAAACAGAGAATTTCCCATTTCTTTCTCCAAAGAAGTCAAAAGTGTTGCACATCTACCTGGACAACCCCCTCAAAAAGTGATATTACAAACAAATAAAATCATAAAATAAACAATTTAAAAGGTAAATTCATTCAATTGGCCACCAAATTGCTGCAATTAAGGAGGTAGAGATACTTAGTTTCAGTTGTCCCACACATATTTTTCTATACATTCTATGTTATCAGCAAAACCACTACCTTTAATCAAGAAACTGACCCAAATATTACAATGAAATCTCCCAGATATTTCAGCCAGTGCTGTTTAAACAGGGATATCTAAAAGAAATTCTATTGCACTTGAAACTGTTTCAATCTTAGCCATGCTTTGTATGTTGTTTGTTTATTTTTTGTTTGTTTGTTTGTTTGTTTTTGCTGGCATGAGAGAGCATCAGAATACTACTCTAAAAAACGTTCAAAAATTCCAAAAAGCTCAGAAACTAATTTACTTGAATCAATGTAATTAATTTTATCATTTTGCGTTATATAATTGAAAAAAATTCAAGCTCTAAACTTCAGATTACTCAAAAACAGTGACTTTTTCTCCTATAAATTATTTTTCTCATCATTTTTCTCATCACAAACATCATTTGTGAACCTAGACTTCTCATATACAAATAAAGTATGTCCCACTTTGATGACCATGTATTTATTTGTCTCTGGGTCCATATGCAAGATTCATTGGGTTAGTCTTACAATTCCAAAAAAGAATGAGTACTGAGTATTTAGTCCCACATGCCCTACTTGCTCTGATAAAAGCAGATGAATGTTTCCAGGATAGCACACTATATGCTATTGTTACTGAACTTTTATGATGTTGTTCATCGTCTACCATTTATTTAGTGGTAGGAAGTGGATACTGAGATAAAATGTGGATAAAAAATAGATTTGATGCTTGGAGATTGTTATCTGACCTTTGTTCTGGTCAGCCTCCAGGTCTTTCATAGCTTATGTCATCCCATACCACATATGGAAATCCAGCTAATGAGAGAAGCAGACATTCTGTGGTGGAAACGGCAAGCCTGGATTTTAATGTCTTAAGGAGAGAAGTGATCTCATTCTGCATACCTATATAGAAGAGAATCAAAAAATGCAATTTAGTGTATCATGCCCTTCTTATATGCACTTTTTGCACTAGAAATTTCCTTTTTTCCCCCTTTTTTTTCTCTTGAGAAACCCTCTCTTCCCAATCCCTGTTTTTCTCTGTTGCTGGTTTAAGCAACATAGTCTTAGAAGCTGGTACCTTTGACTACCCTAAAGCAACCTGGAGTGTTTTCTTTCTTTCATTCTTCCTCTAATCCCCTACTTGTTCACTGGAAACTAGGGGTAATTCCAAAAATAGGAGATCAAATTTTCCCATTGGGTGATTAATCAGGAGACCTAATCCAGATGATCATTAGGATCATTTTTTGTTACTCAAAAGAGAGAAACAAATATTTTTAAAGAAAGGTAAAATTTTAAAGGAATTGAGGAACAGTAGGTTAGCCCTACTGTTACCACCCTTAAAAGGTATTGTCATCCACATCCACATGTGTTACTGTTTCCTTATCACAATATTCATACTAAGGATTTCTAGAAGAGCTTTGAACTCCCATGTTTCATGTCTACTCTACATAGAAGCTGAGTTGAATTGACAACTTCTTTGTGGTTTAATTTATTGAGAAAGTAAATTATTGCCTAATCAGCAAGTTTGCACTAGCATATGTAAAACCAAAAGGATAACCTGATTTTATATTAGCTAATTGAGACCCTGGTCAATTCCTCTAAATTCTGGAGTCTCAATTGCTTAATCAATAAAATATGAAGGTAAGACTATTTCTTCCAATTATTAACTTCAGTTCTGACTGTCATTTTCACCAAATTTTAAATCAATTACTTTAAGACAGTCTCACCATAGACACCTAAGCAAAAGAGTCAAAAACAAGAAGCCTCTGGGGTGGAGGTAATTGCACACAAGTGAAGTATGCCCTGAAAAAAGTGTTCCTATTGAGAAAGAGCAATCATTTAAGGTTTAAATGAATGAGATGCTGATGCTGTTAAACACTGTATTCAGTTAAGAGTTGATTTGTTAAAACAACTTCACAATATAGTCCTGTGCTTTGGTTTTATTGACTAACCCCACATCCCCTCCACAGTATGCACAAGGAATACATTCCAAGAACCCCTTTGGATAACAGAAAACATTGACAGTGCCAAACCATAGACATACTGTGTTTTTTCTGTTCATTTATACTTATAATAAAGTTTCATTTATAAATTAGGCAAAGTAAGAGATAAGCAATATCAATAATAATAAAATATAAAATAAAATTATATAAAAATATAAAGTATATATTTATAACATATAAAAATATAAAAATAAAATGCTAGAGGAATTATAACAATATTCTATAATAACAGTAAGTTATTATAACATCTTATTGTAAGTAACATTTTCACATGGTGTTGACCTCAGGTAACTGAAAGCACAGAAAACAAAGCCACAGAAAAGAGGAATTTGCTCTAATAATTTGTATCTAGAAATTTTTAATGAGATTTAAATCAAGTGCTGTGAAATGTCACAGTGTACCTATAAGTGCAAGCAATGTTTCTCTGACTCCTCACTCTATCCAGTCACAGAGTAAGGACAGAGAGATCAGTTTTCCTGTGGTCCCCAGAGTGGACAGATAGGAACACAGCTTTCTCAATGGGCAATATGAAACTGGGAACAAAGCATTTGGATAGCCCATCTCTCTAAGACCTTATGAAGCTCAAGGAAGTCACTTGAATTGTCTTTTTATACCAAGTAATCCCACAGTCTTCTGGTCTCCACAATGCTGTTCCCAACATATACCTTGAAGGCTACATTGTGCCTCCGAAACAGGAACCCCTGTGTCACAAAACCCCAGCTTCCTGTGTCTAACCTGAAGAAGTTGAATTCCAGTGCTCCATGGGGGACAGAATACACTAAAAATCTACACTATTCATTTTAGAGTGCCTGCTGTCAACAGCAGTATTCTTCACCTATCACCAAAACCACAAAAAGACCATATAGGTTGAAGTAGGAAAAATGCAAGACATACAATTATAGCCATGAAAGAAACACAGATCAGGATGCCCACAGAGAAGCAGAAAGAAATGAAAGACAACATGATCATCAAACAGAGATGGCACACTTGTCACAGGGCCCATAAAACACAAGTAAATATCCTGCCACAGAAGATGCTGTTAGCTGGATTGCTGATGTCAATATGGGAAAGAAGCAAATTCTCAAATTCAACTCATATTAAACTGCATGCCCAGCAAACTGGGAGGTAGAAAAAACAAGAACTTTTCATTCATGATGTCTACACACGTGTTGTATTCCTTACATTTTCATTTTGTTGGTTTTCAATGTTTCTTTGGTTTTACACCATTATTATCAATTTTCTTATCACTTTTCTTAGAAATTTTCTCAAGAAAGATCTTCATGTCTTTTTTTCCTAAGAAATTTTTGATAAACTAAGTGCTTTTATCACTCTGGAGAAAGTTCCTATAAGTGTCTGGTCGCAATGAAGCCCACTCTTTACATAATGATCACAACTTGTCTCTTCCATGAGGCACACTAAGGAAACCAAAGGATTGCAGGGCAAATTAGGTGAGTTAGGCAGGAATCCAAATAAAAGTGGGGTACTTTGCTCTGAGTTTATGCTCAGCTATTGTACTTCCCTCCCCTGTGGGCTTTGCCTAGAAAGTATGCAGCTGGCAAGAGGTTGGCTGTACCCCAACATGATCTATCTTCCAGGACATGAGCTCTTAAAATTTTTCCCACATGCTTAACAATCTCTGCAATTTTTTTTCCCTCTTATAATAATTCTTTGGACTTTTTAGAGGTCCATGTTCATCTTTCATGACTCATCCAGGCTGTTTTCCATGCTCTCTTCTCTCAATTACTTTCTTTTCTATCCTCTCTCCTCTCAATTATTCAATAAGATATTTGCACTGAGTGAAGTAAGATGAAAAAAACTTCCCCTTCTCTCTTTTTGAGTTATTTGTCCCAGTACCCTCTGACTTCTAATAGCCTTGTCTACATTTTTTATCCTTCTTTCAATCATTCCTTCAAATTATCCTCTTCCACAGGAAAATCCATGTTATCACACTTGCTTTTTTTCTATTAGTATCATCTTAAGAAAAATTTTAAGTCCTCTGAGACTCTAATAAAACAATCTTGAACACTCTCCCTAATCAGCCCCAGAGCACAGCCATCCTCAGGCCCCAGATGAAACAACTTGATTCTGAACATTTCTGGAGTGTGGCTCACCTTGTTGCCTGAAGCCTACAATGGAGGTTCCTGAGAGTGCCCCTCTGTGATTGCTGAGCCCAGAACCCTGGCCATGACTCACGTTAACCTCTCTCTTCCCAGGCCCTGAAGCTGTGGACAAATCTCCAGAAGAAATAAGACACATGGCTGGGGAGAAAGGGGAGGGATTAGACACTGTAATTCAATCTAATATTTGAGGCTTGGCAAGTATACCTATGGGATTTCATGAAAAACCCCAAATCTTTTTCATTTCAGAGCAATTAAGCAGACCCCAGCATCCTGGCTCCAGTAAGCCGCTCAGCTCTAGGTTTTATTGCCATTTCCTTTCCCCTTGCCAGCACAAGCTCCCATCCTTGCACTGTTTTGGTGCCACAGAGAGGCCCCCACGAGCAGCAGGGCCGGGGGTCGGCTCAGACATGGACCATGCCTGAAAGGCACATGTGGCTTCCAGGGCCAGCGCAGAGGCACTGATGTGTGGTATAATCAAAAACATCCCACAGTAATTTAATAGTTCCCACCAAACACAGACACAAAGTCTAGCAATTCTTCCCTCCACATACTTAACCCTTAGAGAAGGAGAAAAGGGCCAAAAGAAAGGGGAAATTAATCCTGGATAGTTGCTACCCTGGGATTTTTGCTTTTTGTTTTTTGCTCTGATGTTAGAGAGAGAGATGTGAACTTTGGAAACTTGCAGTGAGCAGGAATTTATATTAAAATGTCTTCAGTTCTGGCAAAGGAGAAGCAGGCAGGAAAGGGCACACACACACTCCTCATAGGTTGGAAATGCTAAACCTGCCTGGGAGGACGGTGCATCTTCAGAATCAGACAGAACACTGGTTCCACCAGCCCCATGAACAAAACTGCATACTTTTAAAATGTGTTTGAACCCAACTTTGACAAATGGTAGGCAGTTGATTTGCTATAACCTGAACCATTTGTCTGAGGTCACCCTCTTGCCTCTGGAGTGTGGACATAAATATCACATACCATGATGACCAGGCACATGCTGACCTGCAAGTGCAGTGCAAAAGAATGACCTTAAGAAGATATTTGTCTTCTGATTAGAAGTGTGGATTTTAAGTTACAACAGATTTCTCTAAAATTAGTCACCCACCATTATCAAAATTTCCCATATCTGTTAAAATCGGTGACAGCCCTTCCCAGTCTATGGCTTGTCATCGAATCAAAAGACCCCCATATGTCTGAGAGTTCTGATGGTAAGGCCTCTGCTAAACAATATACACACATGCACATTCATTGGATATTTAACTTACACCTAGGATCATGCTGCAGAAGATAACCCACAATTTCAGCTTCACCCTCAAACCACTGAAGGAATGTTGAAGATATTCCCTGACCCACTGTCACTGATTGAAAATGGAAAGTACAAAAACTTTTCATTTGTAAAGCCTCCTAGATCATTGGTATATATAGCCACAAGTAGTGCGGTGTTCCTTTTGTTACTGCCTTTTCTGGAGAAATTCACCCTCATATTGCACACTAGAGAGGAGCTGAATTGGATGCCAGCATGGAACATACAGACACAGGTTGATTTCTAGGGTTTTTACTTCCCTTGTGGTACCTGTCCTGTAGAGTTTTGTACACACATATTTTTTGAGAAACATTAGAATTAGTAATTACCTTATTGAGAATGTTAAATAGGAATTAACTAGTAAGTTCCTTTGAGAGATAAGTAAAATGATGTAGAACTGACTGCAATAGCCAAGAAGATTCATGATAAGGAGAGTCATCAGGGAAGGTTTCATGAGGAATGAGAGTCTGGAGTTAGTCCTGGTTGGGAGGAAAATTATTAGCAACAATATGCAGGCGAAATTGATTAAGAGATGCATGAACATGATTTTAAAAAGATATAACCCCATGTTTATTTATGAATTAATAACAGGTCCAATGATAATTTTAACTGACAGCTAAATCAAGTAAAAATGTATTCAGGCAATATTTTCAAACTTTTCAACAGGTCTAACTCTGTGAATACATAAGAAGTAGGTATATCCCTAGGATGAGAATGGGGACTTATTCAGAGAATAACTCCTTTCAAGATCTAATATTTTAAGTCTATGCGAATCAAGAAAGTAGAGAAAAAACACAGATGACATGAGCCTCCAGGCTCCTCTGATGGCATGACACATTCTTGTCTCCCTTTGCACATTAAGAAAGAGAGATAGGAAGAGTTTGGGCCAGTGCCTACTATCTGGATCTGGGCAGAGAATGGAATTCTCTACTCCAGATGAGGGTACTAGTGTGTGGACCAAACTGTATCCTCTTTCTTATAGAGAAAAGTTATCCATCAGATATAAAATATATATAGATATATGTAGCTCATAATGTATGTGGCATTTATTTGTTAATTTACATATTTTATAGATATATGTAAGTTTATAAGTTGTTATGCTGTACAATAGAAGTTGGATCAGATGACTATGAGAACTTCATTTTTTCATAGAGATCAGCATTTTTCCTTGAGATCTAGAACACTGCTTAATTGTGAAATGTGCTTTAAATGGTAGTATTTAGCATCTTTTCCCAAATAATAAACCCCCCAGTGAAATTTACAAAACTGAAACAATCATAATAAGAAAATGTGCTGCACCACTAATTTCAACTCTAAATATTTTTCTCTACTTTTTTTGACATTAAATTGCTTGAGAAAAAATATGTGATTCAGAATGAGCCATTTCTAACGTTAGCTTCTTTTAGGGTGTTTTGCCACCAACAGTAATCAACATAAGTATCCCAAAATCAGTGATTCTGTTATGGTAAGACCCTGATTAGGAGAAAGGTAATTTGCACTGCAAACTTATTTACTGTATCTTCTTAGAAACTTCTTATTTGAGTCTATCTCTTTTATATTCCTATCAGTTCCATGCAGGTTGTCTGAAGCAGCCTTAACTAGGAGGCAGATTTTCTCTGACCCCACTAGCATGTGGTCACTGTTCATGGTCAGGCATGAAAAGCAGTGTCTGTTCTCATACTGGTCTCACACACACTTTCCAAGCCTTCCAATGCAATCTTCCCTGAAAGACTTCATATCACCACAACCAATTATTCTGCAGGGAAGCTGCCCCAACTACCTTCCAGTTAGTCAGTTATCTAGATATCTCTACACCCCCAGGCCATCCACTTTTCAGCAAGAATTTTAGCTGTGTGTCTTATAGCCATTCAACTTTTGACCTTATGCCTGACTCTACTCAAGCATCCAATAATTGCCCTGAAATGCAATGTTTAACATATTTATTTCCTTGAAACTATCACTTTATTAATGTGTGTTCCCTTTTTCTATTGAGAATCTCTTTTCACAGAGATTTCTCACAGCAGAGAGAAAAACTAGTATGTGAACTTCCTCATGAAAGTGGACCAGCATGTCAAACAGTCACATAAGGGGCCCAGTATCACATAACCAGTCTCAGACATGGGACTAGAAAAGATTTAGAAAAACAGAGACCTGTGGCATAAAGGGGTCACTGAACTCAGGATTTACAGTCACATTTTCCTCCTTCCCCTCTGCACTCTCTTGTCTCCAAGGGCTTCCTGCTTCCTAACTCTTTTCTAAAATAAAGCAACATATTTATCCTGGAATTCAACCCTTTAAGCCACTGTAGTATTCAAATGCCACTTCAGGCATTTGAATTTTCAGATTTTTATCTCTAATAATTAAATAAAAGCTTTGTGTCCTGTTAAAAGAATGTCTGGTTTGAGGGAATTTTTAAATAAATCTTCCATATATATAAAATCACAGTGAGAATCCCACATGCCTTGATCTGAAAGAGCCAACAGAATAAAACCAGTGTTCCTGTACCTGCCCACCTCATATCTCACCTGGGGTTCCACACTCCCTCCACCTGACACTCAGGACACCCCTATGTCATTCATTACTTCTCCCCTCACCAGTGTACACAATACCCTATCCACAGTCTCAGGTTCTTCTTATAGCACTGATCTCAAAACATGGCATGGAGATGTCTGGATAGAATGAAAGGAAAAAGTATGGGAAGGCTGTCTGGGTTGTGGCAGCTACACATTGTACCAAGAAAAGTACTGTGACATCAGATCTGAATTCTAGAGACAATACCATTAAGAAAAAAAATTAGATGACTTGTCTGTATAAAAGTCATGCTGATTATAGTCATTTTGGTTAAATGCTAATCATTTCTGTTAATTATCATGTAGCACAGTAATGACTATGTACATCGTGAAATGTGTGCCAGATTAACTGTACTTCTTTTGATTATGCCAGCAAATTCTGCAAATATATGACCACTTGGTCTTGATAATTAGTTTCTCTATGGCATTGTCTACTTAAGCAGTATAGTTTTATGCATTTATCCCAAATGAAGAAAATAACAGAATAAAACAAGATGGAATGAAACAGAGTGATATAATATAAACCAACACTTGTTCAGAAACCTCAAGGAGCCAAGCCCTTTAACCATCCTGTCTCCTAAAATAATCCCCAATGAAGTTGTAGTATTTTTTCTGCTCTATTCCTTATCTCCAGCACACAGAACAGGGCCACACACCATAGTATTAACAAATATTTACTAAACGAAAGTCAAATTAAAGCCTAAATGTATACTATAATCAGGTAGGTAGGTCAGCAGCTCTATTCTGTCACTTCTAAGAACAAACAGAATAAAGAATAAGTCAAAAGAGGTAAGAAGTATCATAGGTCATCTGAGCAGGTGGCCTGGTTTCACAACTTTCTGTGCATCACTCTTGTGGAGTCCTTACTTTTCTTTCTGGAAGATTAAAATATTAATCACCCCTCCCCCAAGAATTCATGGGAGGATTCAATATATTTTTTAGAAAGCAACTATGTAAATGCTACTAGTAAGGGAACGGTATGCTTTCCTTGTAGACCTTCTGATAGGGTGTGCCCCCCTCCCCATTGTCTCCTGTTTAAGATTGCAGATTTCAAGGACAGGTATGCTAAAATGGGAGAATGTCCTTAGCTGGAATTTCCCTTCAGGGAAATGCAGGGGGAGAAAGAAGTGAAATAGTCAAGGTGAAACAGATTTCCTGGAAGGCGGGAAATCAGGGTATATAAAGGGTATGCAAACAAAGAGAAGGATTCGATTCGATACAGGATTGGATTCTGGTTGGAGATTCCAATATGGAGATCAGATAGAGAGAGAGGTTCAGTGGAGGAGAGATGGGAATCAGTCATCTTGTAAAGATGTGAGCCATGTGAGCTTGGCTATGTGGCCACCGAGGGCCTGCAACCTTTTGCTGATCCAGACTGGCAGCAAGTGTGCTGAATGTAGTTAAGGAGTTTGCAGATTTGAACTCCGTGTTGGAGTTTGTTTTGCTGAGTTTGATTTGTGTCTGGAGGCCGTGCCTGAGAAGAAAGTGAACTTTGTTGGTTCGGCACCATGGAGTTCCTGCTACCTGAAGGTGACAAGGAGAAGACAGCATGGAAGACAAGGAGGAGCTGTCAAAGGAACATGTCTTCAAGCGTCTGGAGATGGGCTCTGTCTGGACATTGGTGAGATTATCAGGACTGAGAGACTGAGGATTTTTGGGCAATCTAGGGAAAGGACTTTGGACAATACTGAGAAAGGTTTTGGACTATGTTAAAGTAATCTGAATCTTACATGTTTTCTTTTGTAGTTATTAGAAAGTCACTGTTAGAAATAAATTAGTCTGCACTGATAGTCTTGCATTGGTTTGGTATTTTGGTTGAGAAGGCTGGGGATGGTGGTAAGAACCCATGAGTGGAAAGTTTAAACTGTGTTTTAAAGTTTTTCTTTTTAGGTCTGAAAGAGGGAAAGAAAGCAGAGAGAAGTTGGTAGCTGATGTTTGCATATCAATGGTAAAGGTGATCAGTGAAAATGCTAATGAAGAGTGTGTAGCTTGCTTTGGAGAGAGAAGCAGGCATATAGGGGTAAACAGTTAAAGTCAGAAAGTCTTCTTTACACCCTGTTTCACTTCCTGTCCATCCTAATAGGAATTTATTATATAAGCTACAAATGAATATTTTAAAGTCTTCCTTTCCTGGAAGGCATTTAAAGAGCCATCTTAAATAAGAGGTGAAGTGCACATTGGACTTTGTACCTCCAAAAGCACTGTTAATATTTTTGTTACAATGTTAGACAAAGGTCCTCAAAGACTCCAAATTTAAGAGGTGCACACTTTGAAACAGGATCCTGCCATAAAGATAAAGAAATGAGACTCTTTGAAAGATCTTTAATAGAGTAAGTATACATGGAGAAGGGAAAGAAGTAAGGGCAACCCTAAACAGATTTCCAATAAACACCCCAGATTTTCTAACCCTTTAAAGGAAAATATCCAACAAACTAAGGTCAGAAGGACCACTGAGGTCCAAAAGCTTGCCACATGCCTAAGGCACCTTTTTTGGGCAACAGCACAAAAAAAGTACTAGCAACATGGGTGTAGTAGAAGGAATCATGTTAGCAGAAATAAGAAAGAATGAAAAAGAGAAATACAGAATGGTCTCACTTATATGAGTGATATAGGGAAAAGAAACAAACAGACAAGAAAAATTTAAAAGCACCAAAAGAACTAAAGCATAGAGAAAGATAGGGGGAGGAAAGTAAGATGGGGAAGGGGGAGGACACAAGAGATTAGGATGTTTCACAGGTGATAAGGTAGTGGGAGAACCCCAGGGTAGACAATAATATGAAAAAAAAGTTTGTATATAAATATATATATACATATACATACATACACATATACATGTACAATCAAATTAAAAAAATAAAAATTATATTTTAAAAATGGATTAAGGAAATTCCCAAAGATCAGGACAAAAGGAGATATCACATCAAAATAATGGTTGTGTCCCCATGTGTCTCATACCCATTTGTTTCTTTCAAGTGTCTCTAAATGTCTCTCATCCATGTATCTCCTTCTATATTCTTTTTTTTAACCCATCTCTTTTCATATATTAAATAGTTTATATATATATATATACATATATATATGTATATATATATATATATATTTCACATCTTTGTAATCCCCGGGATTCGCCCACTGCCTTCCCTCCCTGACCATTCCCACCCTATCTCACCTCCCCCTCCCCCCAGTTGTGTACTTCAGTTTGGTTGTTAGCTTGTTTTGACTTTTCCTCATGACTTTTTATTTATTTTTCCTATGTCCCATATATTAGTGAAACCATTTGGTTTCTGTCTTTTTCTTTCTGACTTGTTTCTGCTAATGTGATTTTTGTTCAAAGTACATCCATGTTATCATAAAATCGTCAAATTTGTTCTTTAGTTGATGGCTAATATTTCATTGTGCATATATATGTACCACATCTTTTTCATCCAGTCATCTGTTTTGGGACATTTGGGTTGTTTCCATGTCCTTACAATTATAAATAGTGCTGCAGTAAATATCAAGGCCCAGGTGTCCTTTTGTACAGGCATTGAGGTTTCCTTTGGGTAGATTCCCAGGAGAACAATTGCTGGGTTGAATGGTAGTTCCATGTCCATTAGTTTGAGGGTCCTCCACACTGCTTTCCATAGTGACAGAACCAGTTTACATTGCCACCAGCAGTGTAAGAGTGTTCCTTTCTCTCTACATCCACACCAATACTTGTTGTTGCCCATTTTTTTGAATGTGGGCCATTCTTACTGGTGTAAGGTGGTATCATTGTGCTTTTGATTTGCATTTCCATTATTGCTAGTGACATTAATCATTTTTTCATGTGCCTGTTGGCCATGTGTGTTTCCTCTTTGGAGAAGTGTCTTTTTAGTTCTCCACATTTTTTAAAATTTATTTATATATAAATTTCACATCTTTGCAATCCCAGGGATTTACCCCCCTCCCCTCCCATCCTCCCCCCCCTTTCCCTCCTGTCCATTGTTGTGTGCTTCAGTTTGGTGCTCAACCTGTTTTGTCTTTTCCTCATGGCTTTTATTTACTTTTTTTTATTATGTCTATATATTAGTGAAACCATTTGACTTCTGTCTTTCTCTTTTTGACTTGCTTCTGCTAGTATGATTCCTTCTAAGTACATCCATGTTGTCAAAAATTCGTCTAATTTGTCATTCTTAATTGATGAGTAGTATTCCATCGTGTATAAATACCACATTTTTTTCAACCAGTCATCTGTTTTGGGGCACTTGGGTTGCTTCCATGTACTTGCAATTATAAATAATGTTGCAGTAAACATCCGAGCACAGGTGAAACTTTGTACCCACATTGAGGTCTCTTTTGGGTAGATTCCCAAGAGAGCAATTGCTGGGACAAATGGTAGATCCATTTTCATTAATTTGAGGGTCCTCCACACAGCTTTCCATACAGGTTGGACCAGTTTACATTCCCACAAGCAGTGTAAGAGTGTTCCTTTTTCTCCACATCCTCGCCAGCTCTTGTTGCCTGTTCTTTGAATGTGAGCCATTCTTACTGGTGTAAGGTGGTATCTCATTGTGGTTTTGATTTGCATTTCCCTAATTGCTAGTGATATTGAGCAATTTTTCATGTGTCTGTTGGCCATTTGTATTTCCTCTTTGGAGAAGTGTCTTTTTAGTTCTCCCCTTTTTTTGATGGGGCTTTTTATTTTGCCTTTGTTTAGTTGTGTGAGTTCTTTGTGGATCTTTGTTATTAAACCCATATCACTATTTTGGAGGGCAAAAATGTTTTCCCATTCAGCTGGGCTTCTTTTAGTTTTTTCTGTTGTTTCTTTTGCTGTATGGAAGTTTTTAGTTTGATGTAGTCCCATCTTTTTATGTTTTCTTTCATTTTTTTTTGCCATTCATAGATGCTTCTAGAAAGGGATTTCTGAATTGTAATTCCTGAAGGGTTTTACCCAAGTTTTCCTCTATGTATATTATGGTTTCAGGTCTGACCTCTAAGTCTTTTATCCATTTTGAGTTTATTTTTTGTATATGGTGTGAGGGAGCTGTCTTGGTCCATTTTTTTGCATGTCTTAGTTCAGTTTTCCCAGCACCATCTATTGAATAGGCTATCTTTGTTCCAAGGTAAGTTTTTCACTCCTTTGTCAAAGATTTGTTGACTATATATGTGTGGTTTTATTTCAGGGCACTCAATTCTGTTCCATTGGTCTGATTGTCTGTTTTTGTACCAGTACCAAGCAGTTTTAATTATTATGGCTTTGTAATATAGTTTGAAGTTTGGAACTGTAATACCTCCATTCTCTTTTTTTCTGGTCAGGAGGTTTTTTGATATTTGAGGCCTTTTATTATTCCATATGAATTTCATTAATTTTTGTTCTACCTCTTTAAAAAATGTCATTGGGATTTTTATTGGGATTGCATTGAATCTGTAGATTGCGTTTGGTAAGATGGCCATTTTGATGATATTTATCCTTCCAATCCATGAGCAGGGACTGTCTTTCCATTTCATTATGTCTTCTTCTATCTTTTTTAGTAGTGTTCTAAAGTTTTCTTTGTAGAGTTCTTTCATATTTTTTTAGGTTTATCCTCAGGTATTTTATTTTATTTTATTTTTTTTATTTTTTAGTGTAATGGTAAATGGGATGGTTTTTCGAATTTCTTCTTCTTCTATTTGACTTTTTATATATAGGAAAGCTACCAACTTCTGTGTTTGATTTTGTATCCAGCTACCTTACTGAACTGGTTTATTATTTCAAGCAATCTTTCTGTGGATTTTTTGGGGTCATCTATGTAGAGAATCATGTCATCCGCATATAATGATAGCTTCAGAACCTCTTTACCTATTTGTATCCCTTTCATGCCTTTCTCTTGCCTTATTGCCCTAATTAGAACTCCAGTACAACGTTTAAAAAGTAATGGGGGAGTGGGCATCCTTGCCTGGTTCCAGATCTCAACTGGAATGCTTTTAGTTTTTCCCCGTTTAGGATAATGTTTGCCGTAGGTTTGTCATAGATGGCTTTTATTATGTTGAGATATGTACCTTTAATCCCTAGTTTTTCAAGGGCTTTTATAAAAAATGGATGCTGGACTTGAAAGCTTTCTCTGCATCTATTGATATTATCATGTGGTTTTTGTTTTTCTCTTTGTGATGTGGTGTATTATGTTAATTGATTTCTGGATGTTGAACCATCCTTGTGCCCCTGGGATAAATCTCACTTGGTCATGGTAAATAATGTTTTTTATGCATTTTTGTATTCAGTTTGCCAGGATTTTGTTTAAAATTTTTGCATCTGTGTTCATCAGGGAAATTGATCTTTCCTGGTGCTGTTCTTATTTGATTTTGGTATGAGTGTGATGTTTGCTTCATAGAATGTGTTTGGCAGTTTTCCTTCTTTCTCTATTTTTTAGAAGAGCTTTAGTAGCGCAAGCATTATATCATCGTTGAAAGTCTGGTAGAATTCGTTTGTAAAGCCATCTGGTCCGGGGCTCTTGTTTTTAGGTAGAGTTTTGGTGACTGCTTCAATTTCACTGCTTGTGATTGGTTTATTTAAATTCTCTCTATCTTCCTTGTTTAATTTTGGAGAGTTGTATTTCTAAAAATCTATCCATCTCATCCAGGTTGTTGTATTTGTTTCCATATAGTTGTTCATAGTAATCTCTTATTATCCTTTAGATTTCTTTTGTGTCGGTTGTAATTTCTCCTCTTTCATTTGTGATTCTGTTTATTTGGTTTCTCTCTCTTTGTTCCTTTGTGAGTTTTACAAGGGGCTTGTCAATTTTATTTATTTTTTCAAAGAACCAGCTTTTGGTTTTGTTGATCTTCTGGATAGTCTCTTTGGCTTCTACATTATTTATTTATTCTTTTATTTTTTGTTATTTCTTGTCTTCTGCTGGGTTTTGGATTTATATGTTGCTCTTTTTCTAGTTTTTTGAGTTGGAGGATTAGGTTGTTTTTTGGTTATTTTATTGGTTTTTGATATGGGCCTGTATTGCTATGAGTCTTCCTCTTAGATATGCTTTTGCCGCATCCCAAATATTTTGGAATGCTGTGTCTTCTTTGTCGTTTGTTTCAAAGTAAGTTTATATCATCTTTAATTTCTTCAATTACCCATTCTTCCTTTATTAGCATGTTGTTCAGTCTCCATGTGTTGGATGTTCTTCTTTCTTTTCATTATTGATTTCTAATTTGATACCCTTATGGTCTGAAAAAAAAAGTTGGTATTATTTTCATCTTTGTATATTTATTCATGTTTGTCTTGTGGCCTAGTATGTGGTCAATTTTAGAAAATGATCCATATGAATATGAGAAGAAGGTGTATTCTTTTCCTTGTGGGTGTAGCATATTGTAGATTTCTATTAGGTCCATTTTGTCTAGGTCTTCATTTAAAGCTTTTGTGTCTTTGTGTAGCTTTTGTTTTTTTGATCTGTCTTTTGTTGAGAGTGGTGTGTTAAAGTCTCCTACTACATATGTGTTTTCATCTATATTTGTTTTCAGTTCTCTTAGTAGCTGTCTTATGAATCTTGGTGCACCCTCATTTGGTGAGTATATGTTGATAATTACTATGTCTTTTTGGTTGGTTGACCCTTGAACCATTAGATAGTGACCTTCTTGATCCTTTGTTACTTTTTTAAATTTGAAATCTGCTTTATCTGCTATCAAAATGGCTACTCCTGTCTTTTTGGGGGGGACCATTTTCTTGTAGGATCATTTTCCATCCTTTCACCTTCAATCTATGCTTGTCTTTTGTGATGAAATGTGTTTCTTGGAGGCAACAAAATGTTGGGTTCTGTCTTTTAATCCAGTCTGCCACTCTGTGTCTTTTAATTGCTGAGTTTAGCCCATTGATATTTAGGGTAATTATTGATGTTTGAGGGTCTAACATTGGGTTTTTGGTGGTCATTGGCGGTTCTGTTTTAGTTTGTTCTTTCTTTTCTATTATTCATTCTTTTTATTCTTCTGCAGGTTTCAATCTTAGAGCTTCTTGTAGGATTTCTTGGAGAGGGGGTTTGGTGGTAGTAAATTTCTGGAGGCTTTATCTGAGAAGGTTCTAATTTTTCCTTCATAAAGGAAGGACAGCTTTGTTGGGTAGAGTATTCTTGGTTGGCACTTTTTGTCTTGGAGTGTTTTGATGATATGGCCCCATTCTCTCCCTGCTTTGAGTGTCTCTTCTGAAAAGTCTGAAGTCAGTCTGATTGGTTTTCCTTTGTAGGTTATCTGTTTCCTCTCTTGTTATTCTCATAATTTTTTTCTTTGGCTCTTGAAAGTTTTACTATGATGTGTCTTGCTGTGTTTCTTCTTTCATTAAAGTAGTTTGATGTCCTTTTTGTTTCCTGTTGTCTATTTTCATTTCTTTCTTCAAGTTTGGGAAATTTTCCTCTATTATTTGATTGAAGAGCCTTTCAGATGTCTTTCTCTTCTCCTTCTGGGATTCCTATTATTCTAATATTTGTTTTCTATAGAGTATCTGACAGATCTCTGATTTTTTCTTCTGTTTTCTTACTCTGTTTTTCTCTCTCTCTTTCTTCATTCTCTCTACTTCTGTGTCATCTAGTGTGCTGATTCTTTCTTCTATTTCTTCTAATCTGCTTTCCTGGCTCTTCCCTGCATTTTTGAGCTCTTCTATTGCTCCTCTTATACATTGCATCTCCTGCAGCTTCTTATTTAGGGTTTCAATTTCATTTTTCTGTATTTTAATGATATTGTTCATTTTGCTATATTCTTTTTTATATTTTTCTACTACTTCTTCTAGTTCATTTTACTTCTTTTAGTTCTACTACTTCTTTTAGTTCTACCCTCTTGCTTTCCCTTCTTTTCCCCTCTTCTTTGGCCTCTTTGAGTGCTTTTATCATGTTGATTCTGAATTCTTTGTCTGACATGAGAATCATTTCTTCCATGTCATCCATGTTGGTTTCTACAGATTGTGTATCCTTTGGGGGTGGATCATTTTTCTTAGGGCTTACTTGAGTATTTGTATTCTTCCTCCTTCCTGTGTTTACCTTTCAGACTTGCTCTACATATTGAGTGACTACTGCTCTGGTATTAGGCATGTTGAAGGTTATCTAATTGTGGTTAGTTCTGTCTTTGTACTTTTGCGGCAGTGGTGGTTATATCTTATTTCCATTGCTTATTGTGAGAGACCAGTTCCTTTTCAGGGAGTAAATGTATGACTAGATATGGTTTCTATTGTATTGTCTGTCTTCTTTATTGTCATTTCCCCCTTTTTTTCAGCTTGATGAAACTTAAACAGTTCTTGGTGCCTCCAAACATCTAGGCTTGGCCTAACACTCTTTTTAGTTGGGTTTTCTTCAAGCTCTTGGTTAGTGAGTGTCCTTGTTTCCTTAGTTTGCGCCAGTGCCACTATGCTGCACCATGCTTTTAGACTGGGGGTGAAAGCTGGAAGCTTTTAAGTTGGCTTACCCAGCACTAAACTACTGGTTCCACCCTGAGTCTGAAGGACCAAGGCCTGTTCAGTTGCAAATTGCAGTCTCTAAATCCCAGGTCCATTACCGTGACAACCAGAAGTAGTCTCTTTGCTGGCAGGGCAGCTCACTTGAGTGAGATGCCCTCTGCCACTGAATCTGGTTGCCTCTCACCTCTGGGATGAATTTCCCGGTGCCGCCCACACTCTCCAGCTTCCGCGACACTCTGTCCATGTGGGCCCAAGCCCAAACCACGCTGGGCAGGGGGTCAGATCTCCCCATTTATAACTGGGCTTTTTTTCTTTGTTTTTGTTAAGTGTGAGTTCTTTGTATATTTTTGTTACCAGATCCTTATCATATTTGGAGGGCAAAAATTTTTCCCAACTTAATTGGGTTTCTTTTTGTTTTCTCTGTTGTCTCTTTTGCTATACAGAAGCTTTTTAAGCTTGATGTATCCCAGGTGTTTATGTTTCCTTACATTTTTTTACCTGCTATAGATGTGCCCAGAAATGAATTTCTGAATTGGAACTCATTGGAGGGTTTGGCCCAGGTTTTCCTCTATGCATATTATGGTTTACAATGACATTCTTTAAAGAGAACCAAAAATAATGAAATTCATAAGGAATAACAAAAGACCTCAAATATCAAAAACCCTCCTGACCAAAAACAGAGAAAATGGAGGCATTACTATCCCAGACTTCAAATCATACTACAAAGCCATAATAATTAAAACAGCTTGGTACTGGTACAAAAACAGACAATCAGAACAATGAAACAGAATTGAGTGGCCTGAAATAAAATCAAACATATCTAGTCATCTAATCTTTGACAAAGGAGTGAAAAATGTACAGTGGAACAAGGACAGCCACTTCAATAAATGGTGCTGGGAAAACTGGATCAAGACATGAAAAAAAAGAACCAAGATACCACCCTAAATCCATACAAAAATCAACTCAAAATGGATAAAAGACTTGGGTTTAAGACCTGAAACCATAATATACATAGAGGAAAATCTGGATAAAACCCTGCTTCTAAGTTCTAAGTGCAGTCAAAGTCAGAGATGTAAGAGCTCTTCTTGAGCTCACTGCCTTATACATTATATAATTTCACCTGTTGCTTGGGCTCTGCTCCTAGTTTCCAGTAGCAAGTACAAATGTGTGTATAAATGGGGGTAGAGAACATGGAACCTGCTCTAACATTTTCAGAAGCTTTCTTTTCAAATCAGCAAATACTTACAGAGGAGAAACCCTATATACCTGTCTTGTGCTAGACCCAGAGACATTGATTCTGCTTGCAGGTGATTGTCGAGTTTTATGAGAGCAAAGTAACAGATTGAAAGAAGTCCTCACCATGCCTATGAAAAGGAACCAGTCTCTGAGCCTCAGTATTGCTCCCTAAAAGAAAGGATTCAGGATTTGATCAGTCTTAAGAACAGTGTACCAAATAATTTATTTATTATTTTACCTCTGAAGGCCTTGACTCACTTCTTGAGTCAAGGTCATTGCTATGGACTGAATTGTACCCTCTCCCTGCCAAATTCAAACATGGAAGCCCTAACCATCACTGTAATGTACTTGGAGATAAAAGTTTTAAGGGGTAAAAAGTTAAACAAGGTCATAAGAGTGACCTTATCATATCAGGTCATAAGCTGATATAATTGGTAATCCAAAGAAAAGAGAAATATCTCTGCCTCCACACATGCAAAGAGGAAAGAACATGTGAATAAACAGTGATTACAAGGTTGTCTGCAAGTCAGGAAGAGAGTCTTCACTGGAAATCCAATCAATTGGCATCTTAACATTCCCATATTCCAGAACTAAAAAATAATATCTATTTTTTTTTCTTTGAGACTAGGTCTCACTATTTTGCCTGGTGAACCACAGGATCACATTGCCCAGGGTACCACGAAATTAAGTGATCCCCAGACTCAGCTTCCCAGGTAGCTGGGATTACATGCCCAGCTAATTTTTTCTAGACTAGGTCTCACTATGTTGCCCCAGATGGGTCTCGGGTCTCGAACCCACAGACACTAGCAACTCCTAGTCTCAGCTGCACTTTGTAGCTGTGCTTAAAGGCACACGCCACCATGCCTGGCCCAATATCTTTTTCTTAAGCCACCTGGTCCATCATTATTTGTTACAGTACCCTGAGCTGGACAGTAAAATGAGTTACTATTTCAAATTAGATACTGTATAAAAGTTAACACTTTCCTCCAAACACAGTATTGTGGAATGAATTGATTTTCTTTTCATAAATCACAATCATAATGCTTCAAAATTCAATTCTAAATAAGAAAGCATTACCCACAGTTATATGATAGAAACTATAGAAATTGCTGAAGATATCAGTGATTAAACATCTCTTGGAAAATAAATTTCTCTTTCTTCTTTTGCCAGTCAAATCTCCATTCTATTTTTCTGTGATGGAGAGGTCTTGTGCCTCTGCAAATTCTATTTCAATTAGCACAAAAATTAATTCTTTGAAAACAAGGATCTTATAGATGTATGTGTCTCTAACTTACTTCTGTGAATGTTCTCAACATGCATAGTTCTTCAGTAAAAACATTAGAATATTTAATATTGTGTTATTCCTTCAGAGAAGTTAGAAACAATTATATGAACTGGTCAGAATTGTCCTTTGTCTGTCTCTCAGTCTTCAGTTGTTTCTATCAGTTACACCTTCACCATTTAGACATCTTCCTTCTCATTCCTCACCTTCTGAAAATAACACAGTCAACTAACTTCCATTAAAATTAAACCACAGGAATTTCTGAAGGAGTTCAGTTCTTCCCCCCCCCCAGGAAAATTCTATCTCTTTAACAATGGATTAACAATAATCCATAAGAAATTAAGGACATCAAGTTTGAAACTTCAGTCACCAATACTCAATAGGTAATTGTAACTCAGAATGAGGTGGGAAGATGACATATAATTATAAATGAACAATGTGATCCTAGTCTGACAATGTCCATCCTCATGATACTACAAATAAGAGCCAGCATGATGAAGAAGTGATAATAGATATAGTAGAATGTTTTCTAAGTTTTTTTCA
Source organism: Uropsilus gracilis (assembly GCA_004024945.1). Classification (NCBI taxonomy): domain Eukaryota; kingdom Metazoa; phylum Chordata; class Mammalia; order Eulipotyphla; family Talpidae; genus Uropsilus; species Uropsilus gracilis. The sequence continues at coordinate 19,766 of PVHY01012633.1, read as the reverse complement.
CACAGATGAGATTCTATTTTATTTCTCAAAATAGAAAAGTGCATGGTAGAGTTAAAAAATTTGATTGACCATGCAAGCCCCAGCCTCCCCCAAGAAGTTGTCCCATTTAGTGATTAGCACCTTGAGAACAAACTCAAGCCCCATCCTGGGCCTCAGAGGGTCTGTTTTATATCAAGGATTTTCAACAATCTTCCAACTTTCTGGCCACCAGAGCCACTACTTTTGGGTGGAGCAAGGTCCCAGCAGCACAATTTAGGATAGCCAAGATATGGATATAATCTAAATGTCCCAGACAAATGAATGGATCAAGAACATATGGCATATATACACAATGGACTACTATTCATGGATCAAAGAGATAAATTCATGCCATTTGTGGCAATATAGATGCAACTGGCAAGGATTATCCTAAGTCAAGTGAGCCAGAAGGAGAAAGATAAACATTGAATGACTTCACTTATATGGAAAATAGAGAAACCAAACAAGGATCAGACAAAGACAAACTGTAAGGCTGACCCTGGAAAGCAGATCATAGATCTGAAACACTTAGGATGGCAAGAGAGGTGAGAGAAAGAGGATAAAAGTAGAGAACAGGATAATGGAGTGAGTGGTGGAGGCCCGTAGGCAACTTTTAGTGGAAAAACTATGGTGACCACACCTAAGAGGTGAATTCCTATATTGTGAAAAAAATAAATAAGGTTGTCTAAAAACAATGAAAGTAAATAGGAATAAAATATCAATATAAATAATAAACATCAATGAATTTAAACATGGGCATGAAAACATATCAAACTATTAAAAATTATCCTCAGAATAAATGTAGGCATTTATGGAGGACTTTAACTTTCTATGCCACATCTCTAAATCTAGGACTTTTTAAAAATATTTATAATTATGATATTTCTATGGCCAGAAAAATTAATAAAATTTGTTTCAAATTTTAAAAATAAATAAGATTCCTGATCAGTGCAGATCCAGGGGGGAAAATATAACTTCCCATTTATAGGTTTGGTTTCATGTGGCAGAGAGCTTACAATTGGGGCAAAGGAGAAAACTTGCCTTTACAGAATTTTTTGAGTCAACCTTCAGATGAGCCTCATAGGCAACCAGTATCAGTAGCATATTTGCACAATGGAATATTATTCAGCAACCAAAAAAAGAGAAATTTGATACATTTGTGATAACATGAATGGACTTTCTTCTGAGAATTCAGATTGAAGTTCCTTTCCCACTGTCCTTCTCCTTCCCAGAAGTTGCACCATTCCAAGATGAATCCAGAATAGAAGTTCTTTGTCAAGAATGCAGCTTTATTGAAGACATCAAGTCCTTGAACCCTTAAATGAGATTCACTACAGTGAATCCAGGAGATATTAGCCATTGTTTTGATAAGGGCAAGGAAGCATGGGTCTTGATAGTCCCCAATACTCCAGAAGGAAGACTTGAGCAATGGGACATAGTAGGATCCATAAAATACAGAGATACAACGTGGCTAGTACCAGAACAAAAACAAAGACACAGATTATTGTAATAAAAACAAAAGCCCAGAAATAAATTCCCACATTTATGATCAGCTGATCTGTGGGAAAAAGAGTAAAGAATATACATTGGAACAAGAATATTATCTTTGATAAAAAGTGCTGAAAAATTGGATCATCCAAAACAAAATCTAAGCTATTCCCTCACATAATTGTACAAAAACCACTTCAAAATGAATAAAAGACTTAGGTGTAAGACCTGAAACCGTGAAATATATAGAAGAAAATATGGGCAAAACACTCTAAGATTTACACCTCAAGAACCTCTTTCAGGACACATCTATACATGCAAAGAAAATGAAGGAAAGTGTAAACAGCTGGGACAACATAAAACTACAGTACAGTAAAAGAGACAGTAACCCTCCCCCCCCCAAAAAAAAAAAAACTGAATGGGAAAAATTTTTTGCTCTCTATACAAGTGAAAGGGTTCTGATATCAATTACACAAAAAGAACACACATAACTAAAACAAAGCAAAAAGCCCAGTTTAAAACCAGCTAAAAAGTACTAAAAAGACACTTCTCTGAATAGGAAATACAATTGGCCAATAAGAATATGAAAAAAATTCTTAACATCACTAATACTCAAGGAAATACAAATCGAAACCACAATGAGATATCACCTTATACCAGTAAGAATGGTCCATATTAAAAAAAAAACAAAAAAACAGGCAACAACAAGTGTTGGTATGGATGTGGAGAAAAAGAAACACTCAACACTCTTACACTGTTGATAGAATGCCACCTGGCCCAGCCACTATGGAAAGTTGTATGGAGGACCCTCAAAATACTAAAATTGAAACTACCATTAGAATCAGCAATTCCACTTATGGGAATCTATTCAAAGGACACCAAAATGCTAACTCAAAAGGACATCTATCCTCATATGTCTATTGTAGCACTATTTACAAAATAGTAAACACAACTCAAATGTCCCAAACATACAAATGAATCAGAAAGTTGAAGCATATTTGCACAATGGAATATTATTCAGCAACCAAAAAAAGAGAAATTTGATACATTTGTGATAACATGAATGGACTTAGAAAGAATCATGATAGAAGAAATAAGCCAGAAAGAAACAGAGACATACTGGATGATATTAACTGTATATGGGCTATAAGGAAGACAAATAAAAGGACAAGAGAAAGTTAGAAATAACCAACTGACAGCAAAACAAAAATAAAGCAAGAAAGAAGGAGGGAAGATGAAATCAGAGCAGGTATGAGCACAAGAGAATAAGTTGATGGTTCACAACAATTCAAAAAGACACGTATACTTGGAGGTTTATTGTAGAACTATTTGCAATATCCAAGGTATGGAAACAGCACAAATGCTCAAAAACAGATGAATGGGCCAGGAAATTGTGGTATTATATAAACAATAGAATATTTTTAATCAATGAAAAAAGACAAACATGTCATTTGCAGCAACATGGGTGGAGCTAAAAGGAATCATGTTAGTGGAAGTAAGCAAGAAAGAAAAGGAGAAATACTGGACGGTATCGTTTATATGAGGGATATAGGGAAAGCAAACAAATGAATAAGAAAAAATTAAAACTGCTAACAGAACTGAAGCACAGAGCAAGAGAGGGGAGGAAGGACAAAATGGGGGAGAGATAGGCACAAGAGATTAAGATGGTTCACAGGTTTTAAGGTGATGGCAGAACCTCAGAGTAGATAATGATGTAAAATATGTATCTGTGTGTGTGCAATCAAATTTAAAAATAAAGTAAAAAAATAAGATGATGGTTCACAGATGACGAAGTTATGAAAGAACCTCAGGGTTTATTACGCAAAATATATATACATGTGCAATCAATTAAAAAACAAAAAATCTAAAAAGTGGCCAGTATCATAGAGTATGCTGATAAAAGGTTGGAGTATATAGAGAAGAAGACAACGAAAGTCAGAAAAGAGGAGGTATTTGTGGAGAGCCATTTACAGCAAGCAGATTTCATAAGATATTGCTGTGACTTCCTGTTATTGTAGAGCACTTATTCATGAACGATGAATGGAGCAAACAACTGACTAACTTTCAAAGAATGGATGGGTTTATCACTTTGATACATGGGAAAATGCTGCTACTGAAGACATTATAAACATGAAATCATTTTTTTCTGGAAATCAAAACTAGGGTAATGCCTCTGTAAGCAACTTAACAACACATATTTTATATGTGGCACTATTACATAGGGCACAAGACTCACCATTCCAAAAGTAAATATTTGCTTATGAAGAAAATAGTGGAATTAGTTAAACTGCTTTTCAGGCCCAGACCAGAAAAGTAAATATCTGATTTATTTCTTGCCCTCTACTGTTTTATTAAAATGAAATTGAGCAGAAAGCAACTTTCCATATGTACGCAGGTTTTATAAAGGTGAAGGAGACTGCAAATGAACAATTATCAAAATATGATACCCACTGCACTACTAAATGTGTGTGGTATGGAAGCTAAAGTTTCCTTATAGGGTCTCTTAGGGTTTCTTCAATCAGTGGAATACTGAAGCCTTCTTATACCAGCTCAACAGTCTATTGTACACACCTCTCCTAGACACCTCATTGTGCGATATCACGTGTTGGTAGCTTGAAATCAGTCATGATGGAAATATTTCCACCACATAAACAACCCAGCAAATTCTAGGAACTGAAATACTGTTTCCCAGAGTTCTAACCATTAAACTTTTACCAGCATACCACTGGAAAAAAATTTGTTGTTAAGCAAAACTAGACAAATCAAGGTCTTCTGCCTGTTTTTGTATGGTTCAAATGACATAAAATAGTGTGTGTGTTAAAAAGAAATAGTAACCCTCAACTATTATGACCAAATAGTGACTTTGGAAACTAGCTTTTGCTGGAAATTTGATAGAAGTTCCTAGTAAAATCAAATTGCAAGGTAAATCAATGCTTATGTATAATAAGTGTAACATGGTAAAGGGAGTGAGGTTTACACACTTCCTGTGCTATTCAAATTTAAAACAAAAAAACACGCTCTCCCACACAAATATGAAATATATATACGTTTCTGAATGCTACAATTGTAACAGCATATCTTGCACTTTATTACAAATGCAAATTTTTATATATCAAAATCCCTTTTAGTTTTCTGGGTCTAAAACAAGATAGTATATACCTACATATTAACTTTTCTAAATACAACTAAATATCCCTGGAAATTATAAACATATTATCATAAATAACTTTAAAGCTTGGAAAAAGTGTAGGCTGAATAGAGACATGAGGAAAAGCAGTGTGGCTTGTTGGAATTTTTTTCTTCTACCATGGGCTACAGCCTAAGAGAGATCTGCAACTCTTAGCCAACAGTACACATAAGCAATCAACCTTTTTTACCTTCTTTATCTAGTAAAAGAACTGGAAAAGAAGAAATGGAATGGAGACCTCATAGAAAATCCCACACTCCCCTCCCTAATGTAAAGTTAATCAATCTGTAGGGATCTGCATTAAGGACCTCAACAGAAGAAAAACAGAAGCAATGGGGAAAATTAATGGACTTGAATACACAGTGTTGGAGAATACACAAATAGAGAAGTATAGATTAAAGTGTAAAGTCCTTTGGGATAATTTAAAATCCACCACATAGGAGTCCCAGAAGGAGAAAAGAAAGACAAAGTTACAGAGGACTTAATGAAATAACTACTGAAAACCCTCCCAACCTAGGAAATGAATCAGATTTCATGATCCAAGAGACCACAAAGAGTTCCAAGCAATAATACCACATTAATATGTATTAAAATTAAGTAGTTGAAAGTCAAAAACAAGGAGAGAATAACTAAAAAAACAAGATAAAGGATCACCTATAAAGTGACACCAAGCAGACTGCCAGCAAAAATTTTAGTAGAAACATTACAAGCACTAAAGTGTTGGCAGGAGATATTTAAAGTACTAAAAGAGATTTTCATCCTAGAATCCTAGTCCCTTAAAGACAAAATTAGTAAGGAGGCAACTTGAAAAAGAAAAACTGAAGAAAAAACAAAAAAATCTAAAAAAATATGAACATGTGTGACTATAAACACTTTAAGTGCAAAAGACTTGAATTCACTATTCAAAAGATATTAAAAGACTAAGTTGATTTCTAAACAAAGTCTAACCTTTTTGTTGTGTATAAGAAACTCAAACTCATTTTAACCAACAAAGACAGGCATAGACTTAGCATTAAAATCTGGGAAACAGTTATATAAGCAAGTGGCAAACAAAAATCAAAATATATATATATATATATATATATATATATATATACATATAAATAATAAAACAAACCTGATTAGGAAAGATAATAAGTGATATAGATTTGCACTACATTATAACTAAGGTTCTAATACAATAAGCACTTATAAATATAGATACCAAATGATGGAATGCAGATATATATATGATAATATCAGACCTAAAGAAGGCTATAGACAACAACACAATAATACTAGGGGTATTCAATACCCCACTTACAAAATGCACTAATAAAGAGGACAGAATAAATAGGAAATAATAGCCTTAAAAAAGAAAAACAGACATTTACAGAAAATTTTACCCAAAATCTTCTGTTTAAATATTTTTTCAAGTGTATACAGAATAATTCCAAGAACAGTATCTAAGGCACACACCAATTTTCAATAAAACATCAAAAGTTAAAATTACACCTAGTATTCTCTCTGCCCATAACTCCATAAAGTTATGCTATCTACAAATTTTAAAAAGGGATAGCAGTGAATACATGAAGATTAAGAACATATTTTTAAAACAGGTAATTTGTTTAATAGTAATTGATTATTTTCATTGTGATATTCTTTCATTGTGATTCCCTCCCTCAGGTATCACCACTACAGGATATCATCAACCAAGTTACCCTTAATCCGTCTCTACATTCCTTTCTGCCTCATTTCTTCTCCCCTGTACTACTATTCTCTCATACTTTCCACTTTGGAATCTTCAGTTCTTTATTCAGTTTTCAGCTAGTCTTTTAAGTTTGGCTTTCTCTCATTCAATTTAGTTTCTCTATATTCCACATGTTAGTGATTGTTTAGCTTTCTCCTTCCAGTTTATTCCAATTAGCACTCTTCTTTCAATTCCATCCACATATATATGGGCAAATAATCTTTGACAAAGGGGGAAAAAACATACCTTTGAACAAAGACAGCCTCTTCAATAAATGATACTGAAAAAACTGGATCAAGACATGGAAAAAAATGAACCAGGACAACTCCCTCACACCTTGTACAAAAACCAACTCAAAATGAATAAAAGACTTGGATGTAAAATCTGAAACCATAAAATGTATAAAGGAAAACCTGGGCAAAACCCTCCATGAATTACACTTCAGAAATCCATTTCTGGACACATCCACAGCTGACAAAAAAAAAAAAAAAAAAAAAAAAAAAAAAAAAAAAAAAAAAAAAAAAAAAAAAAAAAAAAAAAAAAAAAAAAAAAAAAAAAAAAAAAAAAAAAAAGAATGAAAACATAAACAGCTAGGACTACATCAAACTATAAAGCTTCTGTACAGCAAAAGAGACAATAAAACAAGGAAACCCAACTGACTGGGAGAAAATTTTTGCCCTCCATAACAAGTGATAAGAGTCTGATACCAAAGATCCACAAAAAACTCACCCAACTTAACAAAAAGCCCAGTTAAAAAGTGAAAAAAGTGAGAACGGAAAGAGGAAATCTGTATTAGAAAATATAAATTACTAAAAGGCACATGAAAAAATGCTCCACATCACTAATAATTAGGGAAATGCAAATCAAAACCACATTGAGATACCATCTTATACCAGTAGAATGGCCCATATAAAAACAACAGGCAGCAACAAGTGCTGGTGCAGACGTGGAGAAAAAGGGACACTCTTACACTGCTAGTGGGAGTGAAAAATGGTTCAGCCACTATGGAAGACTGTGTGGAAGACACTCAAACAATTCAAAGTGGAATTACCATTCAACCCAGCAATCCCACTACTGGGAATCTACTCAAAGAATACAAAAACACTAATTCATAAGGACACCTGTTCATATATATTTATTGCAGCACTATTTACAATTATCAAGATAAGGAAACAACACAAATGCCCCCAAACTGACAAATGACTGAAAAAGATGTGATATATTTACACAATGGAATATTATTCATCAATCAAAGAAGACAACCTTATGTCATTTGCAGTAACATGAATGGAGCTAGAAGGAATCATTTTAGCAGAAATAAGCCAAAAAGAAAAAGAAATATGGAATGGTCTCACTTATATGAGGGAGTTAGAAAAAACAAACAAACAGACAAGAAATATTTTAAACTGCCAAAAATATAGAACTGAGGCATGGAGCAAGAGAGGGGGAGTAAATTTTTAAATTTTCTGCTGAGCTCCTACCAGCCAAAGTTTGGTCCAGGTCCATAGTCATTTAAAATATTCCTCTAAGCAATTGTGAAATATTCTGGGCTTTGCTCTTTGTGGCTTGGGAAGTTGATCCCTAAGCCTGACATACCTGACATACACCTCCTCTTATTCTTTCCTTTCAATAGTCACCAACCTTAGGTTTTTAACTTCCTGGGATGTCCTGAAGTGGGGTAGCTGGCTTGCAGCATCTGTATTTTTCTGAAAGAACAGATTTGCTTTTTCTAGTTGTTTTTATTATGCCATATTGTAGGGAAGAGCTGTTTTTTTCAACATAATGTTAGTTTTATTGATAACTCAGAATGCTTAAGAGATGTGATTTGAAGCTGACATGGTTTTTCATGTTGACCTTAGCTGGGGGACTATAATCAAGTTATTTTCACTTCATAAGTTTAGTATTCTCTTGTCTTACAGTATAATAATAATTGTTTCTTAAGGAAAAGGTGAGGATTAAAAAATAAAATATTGAAAAAGCATTAGGTAGAAACAAATCTTCAATAAAAAGCAAACTTTGCAAACTTCTATTGATTCCAGGCAAAAGGAAGATCAAGGTGTTATATTTTATTTCTTTTTAAAAAACTATTGATGGAGAGCATAGGCAATGTCATATTAAGAAGCTTCCCAAGGAAAGAGTCTACCAAATGGAGGCCTATGCCCTGTCTCTCATTGGAAATGATACTGGTCTTAAAGAAATTCTATTTTTACAAAACACATAGTTTTGATCTCTCTGTCCCTTCCTGAAGAATAACTTATGTTAATTTGTCATAAATATGAGTAAGTCGATAGTAGAGTTGTTAACAGGGTCCAATTGAAAGTCCTTATGCTGCTATGTTTAAGTGTATGAGGTTTTAGTTTTTCTGCTAAAATGATTCAACGATAAATGCTAAAGATTATTTCTAACTGGAAGGGAATAAAAAGCAAGAGATGTCTGATTAATCAAATATTGAATAATTGAAATAAATACATTTATATTCTAATTTTTCAAGCAAATGCTGAAAGATCGAATGACACTCATTATTTAAAAATAAAAAAAATGCTTTGGCCCTGAAGGGAACTTCCTCATAGATTTCTTCTTTGTTTCTATAACTCAAAGTAAACTGAGGACCCATCCTCATGCTCTGCTTCTTTGTTCAGTTCAAGGTAAGGTCAGATTGAGTATATTGAGTATTTAGAATCTCTAAGATTACAATATAACCATATATGCAAATTTATATTGATCAGGCTATTTCAGTTTACTCATCACTGAGAATGAGAAAGTACCAAATACATTTAATTAAATAATACAATTTTATTTCATCAAATATTTCCTGAGTGTTCATTTTTTGGATAGATAATGGGTAAAAATTTAAAAAACACCAACTGAACTTACTTTGAACTTCTAAATCTATACAGTCTTCTAAAGGGTGAGTTACATGTGTTGGCGTATTCTAAGCAAGTGCAACTCAATGTAAAATGTGATATCTATAGAAGGGAAAGGACAAAATGCTATGACAGGGAAAGAAGGTTATTTGTATACAGATATGAACACAAACTATTTCATAGGGGATAAAGAAAGTGAGTTGATAAAAAGTATTGAGGACATGATGTATCAGGAAACCAGATCCCTCAGAGGAGGGTGGGGACTTAAAAATGATTGAGATTTTTTTTCTGTAAGTGGGATTTGGGTGTCAGGGTAAGTAATTTAGATTTTGTTTGTTAAATCATGAAGAAACATTTCAAGTATTGAAGCATTTAAGGAAACTTATTATTGCAGTAGAGGTGAATGAATGGAAGAGCCTTAGTCTGTTTATGATGCCAAAGCAAAGTACTATGAATGGGATGTTTTGAACAACAATTTTTTTTCATAGTTCTGAAAACTGAAGACTAATATTAAAGTACCATCAGAGTTAGATGGGATTGATATGGGAGTTAGAGGGAAGAAGAGAGGAGAGGGAAGAAGAGAGGAGAGGATATGGGTTGGAGAGAAACAGAGAGGGAGAGGAGAGGAGAAGTGAGGGGAGAAAAGGAGAGGAGTGCACAGGAGAGAAAAGTAGAAAATAAGATTACAATGTTGTGAAATTTATACGTAAATTTTAAAAAATTATATATTAAAATAAATAAATAAGTAAAGTTTTTATAAGGTCACCAATCCTGAGGCATGAAGGTACAAGCAAGCCAGAACCTGGCTAGGGTCCCAGGCCTGCCTGCAGCCCCACCTCTGCACACTCAGCCACCTCCCATCTTTTGTGTGGTGGGTGGGGAGTGGCTTCCCGACAAGGTGACCTCTGGGTCTGGTGTGTGGGCTTGGCTGGGGGGGTAAGGAGGGGTGGGAGGTCGGGGGTAGGCAGGTGGGCAGGCAGGGAGGGACTATAAAGGCATCCCCTCTCTTTCACTGTCAATCCACTTAGTCCTCAATAGGAATGAGAAGAGAATTAATAATCCATAAGATGGATAGAATTGGTGAGGGACCAGATCAAAATCCTGCGCACATATACAAGTGGAACGCAAGAGAAGGAACACTGAGAAAGACAACATATAATGGACAGGAGAAATGATCACGGACATCACCTGTCACAGAGTTACACCAAAGGCCACATGATGAGTGAATGAGCCAAAATCTAAAAGCTGATACCCAATCCAAGAAAGCAAGGTGCCCCATTCCATGGGAGAGGAAGGTCACAGATGTGGGCCTCAGCCCCACACAAAGCTACAATCTGAGAGGAAACAACCTGCAAAGACTTTCAGCAGATGCCTTTCACAACGAGTATCTTCTATAATGAATGAAATTGATTGAAGATAGTCAACAATGAAAAGACACTCATAGATTTCAAATGAGAATGTACTGCTACCCAGTACAGAGATAAGAACTGAACATCTACTAACAAGGCTTGTTATATTCTAGGCTCACAGTCCCTCACCCAAGAAAAGGACATTGCCACAGGAAAAGAAGAGACCAAAGGACTCAACATAGATCAAAAAACAACAAGGAGAGGAGCCTGAGTAAACAGAGGGGTCATCAACGGGTGGGGAAGGCTTTCCAATACCATTTGCTGATACTGTATAAAATCTAAAGAATGAATAAAATTTAAACAATATAAAAATATATATTTTAGGCCGGGCACGGTGGCTCGTGCTTGTAAGCTTTAGCCTAAGAAGCGGCAGGGGCTAGGGATCGCAGTTCGAGTCCCGCCTGGGGCCCGTATAGTGAGACCTAGTTCCAAAAAATAGCTGGGTATGGTGGCGCATGCCTGTAATCCCAGCTACCTGGGAAGCTGAGGCTGGGGATTGCTTGAGTCTGTGGTACCCTGGGCAACAAGAGCCTGCAGTTCCATGGGCAAAAATAGCAAGACCCAGTTTCCAAAAAAAAAAAAAATATATATATATATATATTTTAACTATTAAAAATAAAAGGACACCAATCCTATTATATCAGTCTTCATTACTAATTATTTCCTTGGAAGCCAATCTCCAAATTACAACCACAATGGGGCTAGGACCTCAATATATGAATTTTGAATAAATTCAAATATTCAGTTCATATTCATATTCAGTACATCGTGTAAGGGTGAAAACAGAGAAAGCAATTTGATATCATTGTGATGATGTTTCCATAAAGATGGATGAAATTGTTAGGAGGACACGGTGCTGAGGTTGGAAAAACACTGTTCTGAGTTACAAAGTGAAAGAACATAGACTGTCTACTCCTATATTTACAATGAACATCTCTTTCTGGCCTTTTTCACACTTGCAAAGGCATGTGTCCCTATTGGATTATCTATGAATGAAGTCAAATATGTGGTTTCGCAAGATGGGTGAATGGCAGAAGTTTGACCATGTCCTGTACTCCACTGGAGGGTGGTAAAGAGTAGGAAAATGACTTATAATGTATTTCTAAAGTTTTGTTCTATTTGTTTGTATCTAGGACCTCTTGGTGTGGAATGCTGTTTGGAGCTGATATACTCTCACAAGTGAAAATTATTTCCTCCCAAAAAAGGAAGAAAACTATCCTTTTATGTCAGGACTCAGCAAACCTTTTCTAAAAATATTCTAAAGTTTAGAATATAGGTTTAGGTATAAGTATTATATAAATTAAAAATCTGGAAACATATGCTGGTTAGGATGTGGAGAAAAAGGAATCCTCTTTCATTGCCCATATGAAAACAAATTGGTACAATCATTATGAAAAATTTTGTGAACCTTCTTCAGAACACTAAAAATGAATCTTCCATATGATCCAGCAATGCCACTCTTAGAAATCTACCCCCCCAAAATGGAAAAACATCACAACAGCCTAGATATGGAAGCAACTCAAATGCCCAAACAGATGAGTGGATCATAGTGCTGATATATTTACACAATGGAATATTACTCAATATTCGAAAAAGACAAACTCATGCCATTTGTAATAACATGGATGTTGCTGGAAGAGTTGATCCTAGTTAGAAAAAGTCAGAAGAAAAAAGATAAATTTCAGATGGTTTCAATTACATGCAGAAAATAGAGAAACCAAATAAATTTTCAAGAAAAAGACAAAAGGAGCAAAATGATCATAAATCTGAGGCATACATCAAGGGAAGGGGGAAGGGGTCAAAACAGTTGAGGGAAGAATACAAGCGAACATGATGATGGTTCACAGGTGATATAATGGTGGGAGAACTATGGTGACTATATCTTAAGGGAGAAAAAATTTACTATACAAAAATTAAAATACATTTTTAAGTTTTGAAATATAAATTAAAATAAAAGTATGTTACATGAGTACTTCCAAATTATGACAGAGAGCCAAGCAGTCAAAAGTATGGTGAGAAGTGGTTGCTGCAAGTGGAGGAGGAAGATACTGGAGCTGATTGGAAACCATGGCTGACATCACCATCATCTAAGCAGTGAAACCCAAGATCAGGTTCCATTAGAGAAGGTTAATTATGGAGAGAAGAGGGTCAAGAGCCTCCAGGGAAGTGGTGGGAGAAATGCAGGGCCAGTAACCAGCTGAAGCTCAGATGGCTCCTTAGAACTGTAATTGAAGAGGACCTGAACTGTGCTTATGATCACCTGGCCACATCCCTGCAGAATCTGGAGAAAGCCAACAAAGCTGCTGCTCAGAGTGCAAGAGGTATGAAGGTTACTAAAAAACCGAGGATTCGAATATGAAGAAAAGATGGATTACAAGATACCCATTTCAAGCAAGTTAAACACGTTGCAGAAAAGGCATCTGCAAGAGGTAGAAGAGGTGGGTCAAAAGTTGTTGATTAATGAAGGGGGCTTGAAATGCACAGAGGAATGAAATGAGCTTGCAGAGTCCCATTGCCAAGAGATGAATGAACAGCTCTTACTTTTGAAGCAGAATCTGAAGTGTCTGAGTGCTGTTAAAGAAAATTACTTTCAAAAAGAAAACAGATATGAGGAGATTTATTGAAGAATTTTACTGATAAATTCAAGGAGGCAGAGACCCATGCTCAAAATGGTAGCTACACTGAAAAAGACAATTGATTTGGAAGATTACCTGTAATGCAGCAAAAAGCAACTCTGGACAAAAAGAATGCTGGATCTGACTTTGCTTGCCTGAATGAGATTTTAGAGCACCCCAGCCCTGCGCTGTAAATAATCCTCCCTCTGACTCCAACTCCACCTGAGGCCAGCCTGCCACTGAGGAATGATTTTTAACTGGAAGGCTACATTCTGCTTTCACCACCCTTACAATCCCTTCCCCTGTATTTTTTCCCACCAAATTGTTTTTGCCTCTTCCCAAATATTTCAGTTGTGCTAGAAGTTAAGCACCTTTAAGAACAACATTTGAAGGATTATAAGCACAATATAAAGTGTCTTTTAAAAGCATATTGTGATGTATATATTTTGCACTGGTGATTTATTGCTGTTGACATAGCAACAATTTATAAACCATTTCAAATAATTTCACACTTCCAAAGCAGCTATCTCTGTGTGGTTTTAGTATTAGTGTAATGTTTGTGTCATAGAATGTTTTCAGTAGTGGTCTTATTTCTTTATTTTCTTGAAGAGTTTCAGTAATACAGGGATTATTTCATCTTTGAATGTTTGGTAGAATTCATTTGTGAAACTATCTGGCCCTGGGCTTTTGTTTTTAGGGAGAGTTCTTATGACTGCTTCAATTACACTGCTTGTGATTGGCCTGTTTAAATTCTATATTTCTTCTTTGTTTAATTTTGGATGGTTGTATCATTCTAAGAATTTGTCCATCTCATCCATGGTTGTTGTATTCGTGCACATATAGATGTGCATAGTAATCTTCAATTATCTTTTGGATTTCTACTGTGTCAGTTGTAACTTCTCCTTTTTGTTTATGGTCCTGTTTATTTGGGTTTCTCCCTTCTTTTCTCTGTGAGTCTTGCTAGGGATTTATCAATTGTATTTATTTTTTCAAGAACCAGCTTCTGCTTTTGTTTATCTTCTGGATTGTCTTTTTGGTTTCTATATCATTTATTTCTGCTTTGATTTTTATTATTTCCTGTGTTCTGCTGGATTTTGGATTTTCTATTGTTATTGCTCTTTTTAGTTCCTCAATTAAGAAAACTAGATTATGTCTTTGGGTTATTTCCTGTTTTTTGAGTGAGTCTGTATTGCTATGAATTTGCCTCTAAGTGCTGTTTTTACTGAGTCATCAACATTATGAAATGTTGTGTCATCTTTGTCATTTATTTCTATGTAAGTTTTTATTTCTTCTTTGCTTTCCTCATTTACCCAGTGATCTTCCAGTAGTATGTTGTTCAGTGTCCATGTGGTGTACATTCTCATTTTCTTTTCATTGTTGATTTCTAGTTTGATACCTTTATGATCAAAGAACAAGTTGGAATTATTTTAATCTTGGTGCATTTGTCCATGTTTGCCTTCTGGCCTAGTATATGGTTGATTTTGGAGAATGATCTGTGTGTACTTAAAAAAAAATAAGTGTATTCTTTTCCCTGTGTGTGCAGCATCCTATAGATATCTATTAGGTAGAAGAAAACACAGAAATTGAAAGGTAGTCCCTGCTCATGGGTTGGGAGAATCAACATTATCAAAATGGTCATCCTACCAAAAGCAATTTACAGATTCAATGCAAGTCCAATAAAAATCTCAATTATATTCTTTAAAGAAATGGAACAAATACTATTGAAATGCATATGGAATAATAAAAAAAAACTATGAACAACCAAAGCTCTCCTGACAAAAAGGAAAGAGAGAAGGATCGCATTTCCAGACTTTAAGTTATACTACAAAGTCATAATAATTAAGACAGAATGGTACTGGAGTAAAAACAGACACACAGACCAATGGAACAGAATTGAGTCCAAAAATAAAGTCACATGTGTATGATCAACTAATCTATGACAAAAGGCCAAAAGCATACAAAAGAACAAGGATAGTCTCTTCAGCAACTGGTGCTGGGAAAACTAGATTGCTAGTGCCGTGGACCAGCCGTGCAAGGAAGAGGCCGCGAGGTACCAGGCTTCAGATGGACAGGAAAAACACAGGCCGGCGAATGATGAACATAGACACGAACTCAGTGAGCAGTAGAATCTGCTGCTTTATTTTAGATTTTCAGGCCGCTTTTATATTGTTTAAACAAGTTACTTCAACATTCCATGAGGAGAGGCATTTCATGAGTACATGAGGGCATTATTTCAGTGAGAGACAGGAATCAGTATTTCATGAGCACTTGAGGGCAATATCAGCATTTCATGAGTGCATGAGGGCAATATCAGCATTTCATGAGCGCATGAGGGCAATATCAGCATTTCATGAGCACGTGAGGGCAATATCTCAGTGGAAGACAGAAATCAATATCTTAACAGAAAATAGATTATCATTAGATACTACTAAACATTCCTAAGCAATCATTTTTAGGGAATCATGATAACTAAGTTGGTTACAGGTCACCCAAGATTATTCCTTGGCTGTAAAGCTTATCTAGTTTATCAAGTTCTCCTTGCCTCGAGCTCGTTACTAGCGTTCCAATGATTCCTTTCACAGAGAATTTAATTAAAATAAAGAATCTGACGACTGGGCTCCCAAATCTTTCTTAATAATGATGCAGTTCATGACTTCAGCACTCCTACACCTGGGGTCTGGGGAGCTACGTCCCTAGGGTCCCCTGATTTCTCAGGTCAGCTCCCAGTTTGTTCCTCCTGCAGGGGGGGCAAAGAGCTTAACTTGTAAAAGGTTTAAATTACAAGTTTCTCATCTCTGAGATGGGCTCCCATATGCCAGATGCAAAAGAAAGAAGCTAGACTACTCCCTCACAGCATTCACAAAACACAACTCAAAATGGATAAAATACTTGGATCTAAGACCTGAAACCATAAAATATATAGAAGAAAATATGGACAAAACACTCTAAGACATGCACTTAAGAAAACTATTTCAGGACAGAGCTACAAATGCTAAATAAATGAAGGGAAATATAAACAGCTTGGACTACATCAAACTCAAAAATTCTGTACGGCAAAAGAGGAAATAAACAAAACAAAAATAAACTCAACTAAATGGGAAAATATTTTCACCCTCCATATAGGTGATAATAGTTTGATAACAAAGATCTGGAAGGAATTCATACAACTTAACAAAAAGCTTTGTCAGAGAAAAATTTTGCCCTCCAGACAAGTGACAAGGGTGTGATAACAAAGGTCGACAAAGAGTTCCTACAACTCAACAAAAACAAAGCAAAAAGCCCAGTCAAAAAATGGGGAGAAGAATTAAAAAGACACTTCATCAAAGAGGAAATACAGATGGCCAATAGGCATATGAAAGAATGCTCCACATCACTAATAATCAGGGAAAAAATTAAAACCACAATGAGAATTAAAACCACAATGAGACCCGAGCAGGTTTACCATGTAGATTGGCAGCAGGCCAAATTTTATCCCCCTAACCCCCCGGCTGCATGGCCACAGACGTCTGGTGGGATAGAGGTGCCAATTGTGTGATCCCTGGTGCTGCCCAGTACCAGGAGTACCTGGGGAGAGGGGCCCTACCCAGGTGAGCATAACCTCAGTGAGTGAAGAGGGGGAGTCCCTCCCCTGCACAGATTCCAAGCCCTACTGGAGTGCGGGCATGCAGGGGAAGTGAAGAGGTTGGGGGTGGCCCCACCTCTTCTCTGGTCTTACACTCTAGCCAGTCCCCACCAGGAACAAGAGAAACACTAATGAACCAACTTTAGACAGAGGAGGATGAACAACAACAAAAACCCTGAAACACATATCTCCTTTCTGGGCAGGACCCATGAGGAGCATGAAAGTTAACAGATAAAGAACTGAATATCTAACCATACCAAGGACTCATCAAAGAGCTACACTAATGTGGTTACTAATACTCGGAAGCCAAAATCAGGGAGCAGAGAAACCTGCAATGACAACATGTTACCCTCCCATATCACAATGGAAGGAAGGCCACAGAGTCATGGCAGAGTCCCAAGGGGGATCGGCAAATGGCAAATGGAGAGGACACAATCTGGACTAACTACACACTAATGTCTCACTCCATAAGGAACTTGTTACTAACAAGGACTGGAAGACTGACTTTCTAACCAGAGTCCAGCAAAATGGCAAAGAAGCAGCAACATAGAACTAAAACCAGAATAGAGGAGATGACCAACAAGAAGGATGAAACACTGAGCATGCTGCTGCAAAGGAGTAGGAGATAAAACATACCACAAAGCCAAGAATCAAAATCTAAACAACACCATCTACTGGGATCCAGGAACCCAGATCCTTGCCAGGGGGGGGAAATGCTTTAGAAAAGGAAAAGACCTATGGGCTAAAGCATGATCAAATAAGCAGCAGCTAGAGAGGAGTTAGAGTGACCAGAGTTGGGAGGATGGATGTGGGGGGCGGCATAGCCAAGGGGATAACAATTATGTAAAATAAATAATTAAACAAAATTTTAAAGATTAAAAAAACAAAACTACAATAAGATCCATCTTATAGTTAAAAAAAAAAAGAAACAAACAAACAAAAAGAAAGAACAAGTATTGGCGCAGATGTGGAAAAAAAGGAACTCTCTTACACTCCTAGTGGTAGTGCAAACTGGTCCAGCCACTATGGAAGACTGTGTGGAGGACATGAAAACACTAATTCAAGACACCTGTATGTGCATGTTTATTGCATCTCTGTTTACAATTGCCAAGATCTGGAAACAACCCAAAAGTCCCCAAAATCGATGAATAGCTGGAAAAAAATGTGGTATATGGACACGATGGAATACTATGCATCAACCAAGGAGGACAAACATGTCATTTGCAGCAACATGGATGGAACTAGCAGGATTTATATCAGGAAAAATAAGCCATAAAGAAAAAGAGAACTATAGGATAGTCTCACTTATATGAAGGACACAACAAAAAACAATCAAACAATTAAGAAAAATCAGAAACAACCAACAGAACTGAAAGAGTGAAAAAGGGGGAGGTAGGAAGAAACTGGGGGACACAGAGGGCAAAAAAGATTAAGATGGTTAACAGGTGTTAAGGAAATGGGAAAACCTCAGGGTACACAATTATGTGATACACACAAAAAAAATAAAAATAAATTAAACAAAAGAACTACCACCACCACCACCAACAACAACCACAAAAAACCCTAGAAATTTGACTGCAGAATCCTGGCTCCTTGAGTGGGAGTGTGGGGATGAGAAATGGACTACAGTAGAGGATTACTGGTACTTTGGTGTGAGTGCAGTGGGGTAACAAACAATTGAAGAGATGTGAACCTATACCTTTAAAACATATACAGTGTTGTAAGTCAATGTTACCTCAATAAAATAATTTTTTTAAAATAAAAAGTGAACTGTAAAAAAAAAAGTCCCCATCAAAAAATGGGATGAAGAGCTAAAAAGACACTTCTCAAAAGAAGAAATGCAAATGGCCAATAGGCATATTAAAAAAATGGTCAACATCACTAGTACTCATGGAAATGCAAAGCAAAACTACAATGAGATATCATCTCACACCAGTAAGAATAGCCCATATTAAAAAATGGGCAATAACAAATGTGATCTGGATGTGGAGAGAAAGGAACACTTTTACACTGCTAGTGGGAATGCAAACTGGTCCAGCCACTTTGGAAAGCTGTGTGGAAGACCCTTTAATTACTGAAAATGGAGCTCCCAATTGATCCAGCAATCAGCAATCTCACTTCTAGGAATCTACCCAAAGGTGACAAATACTGTAATTTATAAAGACACCTGTACCCAGATGTTTATTGCAGCATTATTTACAATAGCCAGATTATGAAAACAACCCAAATACCCCGAAACAGATGAAGGGTACAGAAAGCTGTGGTATATGAACACAATGTATTATTGCTCATCAATCAAAAAAGACAATTGTCATTTGCAGCAACATGGGTGGAGCTAGAAGGAATCAGGCTGAGAGAAATAAGCCAGAAAGAAAAAAGAAATATTGGGTGGTTTCACTTATATGAGGAATAAAGGGAAAACAAAGAAACAGACAAGAAAAATTTAAAACTAACTTTCAGCAGAATTGAAGCAAAGAGTATGAGGGGGCGGAGGCATCAGGGGTGGAAGGGACACAAAAGATTAAGGTTCACAGGTGATAAGGTGGAAGGCAGTGGGACAACCCCAGTGTAAATAAGGATGTAAAAAAAAGAAAGAAATTGTACCCACAAAATATAAATAAATTAAGGGGAAAATATAGAAAAAAATAAATATCTATTAGGTTCACTTGGTCTAGATCTTTCTTTAAAGTGTTTGTGTTCTTGTGTAGTTTCTGTTTTGTTGATCTGTCCTTTGGTGTGAGTGGGGTGTTAAAGTTTCCTACCAAATATGTGTTTTCATCAATGTTCACTTTTAGTTCTTCTATTAGTTGTCTTATGAATTTTGGTGCGCCCAC